>JAYKKT010000075.1:7675000-7902500 GCA_036023115.1 Brasenia schreberi | reverse complement strand
GCAATGGTATTGATCATGATAAAAGGAATTATAAAAAAGTGCATGGTATATTTCAATGCTAGTCATGTTATTCTTTATTTCATTTAGGTGATTTTATGATAGAGTAGTTTATATGTTTATTGTTTAATACATTTATTTAATAAGGATTATTGCTATATTATCTTATTTTTTAGGTGTTGCACAAGAGCCAAATGAAGATCCTTAATAGGGCTTGAAACACAATTCAGCTTCTATTTTCAATTGATAAGTAAATTTTGTAAAGGTATTTTTCTACATGCTAGTTGTTTGGGTTATGTTATTCTTACACAATCATATAGTGTCTTGGTATTAGTGGTGTTTTGTATATATGTTTAAGTGAGTGAGAATCTTTTAAAGAGATGTCAAACATTACAACTTCAATGTCACTATAAAGTTCATATTGATATCAAATCGCCAACTCTAATTCCAATGTTATTGTAATGGAAAGTGATCATACAATTTTATTATAAACAACATAATGTTATTGTAATTGTATGGTAACTCCCATAGCTACTTCCAAATTTTGTTATTATGATGGTTAATGTCAATGCATAAACTTGATCTCAATTCGTCATTCCTAATTCTAATGTAAAGGTCATTGTTATTGTAATGGAATGGTGATCTCAATTTTTTTATTATAAACATGGTAATGTTATTGTAATTTATAGCTAACTCAAGTTCTAATGGAAGAGTGACTTAAGTTGATATATAATATCATCCAATTCTAATGAAAGAGTGAAGGCAATAATAATAATAATGCATAGTAGTTTTTTAGAAAATAAGTCGTTGACATTATATGTCTCAATTTGTCTCCTTAAACATAAAAAAAGAAGTGTTTATCTTTATGATAAATGGGCAAAGGTCGGAATGTTATTGCAAGGTTGCCTTTGTTGGTGGAATCCATAAGAGCTAAGTTGTCAAAGTATTTGAGATCGTGGGAGTACGCAAGCCAATAAGTAAAAGAAACATAAAATATTGTTATATACAACCTTCGGCTGCCATCATGTACTTCTCATAAAATATGATAGTACACCAGCAAATCCACATCAATGAAATAAGCCAATAAGTATAAGAAGCATATATTGGTGTACACAATCTTTAGTTGTTGTTCTCCACTTCTCATATAGGAGTACACAAGAAAACCCACATCAATCAATCTAAATATATACCTTCATTTACATAAACAAAGCAACGATCAAATGGTCGATATAATTTACATTTACATTTTTCCTACCCTCTCAAAAATTTTATACATTTCTTCAACATTTCATGTGGTACTTCTAAAGTCAATTTTGAAATCTCCAATAATGTGTGCAATAAAACTTCTTTTTCAGCTTTTATCATCTACCGTTCACTTCTAAGTATTGCTATATCTTCACAAGTCAACTCCAACTCATGTGTTTTATTTAAAGAACATTCATCTTATACCTCATTATACCATTTAAAGTAGTTTTAATCACCCTTGTCTTAAATATTTGAATAGTATAAACAAAGAATTAGTTCACAAATTAGTATATATAAGTAAAGTATGTTACGGGAAAACCGTCGCCAGGTGCACTGACGAACTCTCCCGGGACCGACGCTTGGCCTCAGGGCCAAGCAAGCCTTAGCAGATTTCACTTGAGTGTTGGAGTTTGGCCACCGGCTCCCAAAACGGCACGTGAGAGTCTCTCTCCCGAGTGTCAAGTGTGTCGATGCCTTGACACTCAGAGACTCACTCACTCGAATGGCAAAGGCAAAGAGGCAATGTGATAGCAAGTGTACGGAAACTTGAAAGCAATGAGAATTTTGATAGCAGGCGAGAGTGCGTACTCCCAACACGCGGAAATATTTAGTTCGGGAGTTTTCCCTAAAAAAAGAGAGTTTTTATAATGGGCCAAAAGGCTATTTACAGTTTACGGTTTAAAAGGTCACATTCTCCCCCATTCGAATCGTTGCCACCCTCGGCAACATCTTGTCCATCTCCTGCACCAGTGGTTGCTTGATCGTGCCTGTTCCACTTCGAGGCCTGTCATGTTCTGCATCAATGCATCGTGGTAACTTTGCACCTTTGGTGGGGCTTGGGGCGATATCCATGCTTGGGGAGTACCCTTTGTGCTAGTTGATGGGGCACCCATAGTGAACACTGTCCCGTTTGTGCCTTTAAGGGTCGTGAGGGGTCGGAGGATCCTGAGGCCAGAGAGTCGTAGCTCCTTTGACTCGTCTGACAATGAAGATGATGTGGTGTCGTCCCGATTGCTGCTACCTTCAAAGTAGAGACGTTGTTCCTTAAGGTTGGGATACATATCTTCTCCATGAAGGAATGTAGAACCCAAGACCATGGGATGCTCAACGTCCTCCACATAGAAGTCTACCCGTTTGCGCCGATCTTCGATCAAGAGGATGACATTGTTTGCCTCCCCCTTTACTTCATTCACCTTGCCCAACGTATCTTTGATGTATGCATTGATCCTAGTAGTATGAAGTCCTAGCCGGCATGCTTTCGTTGGAGAAAGGAAGTTATGCGAAGCTCCCGAGTCTATCATGGCTTGAGCTTCCGTCCCCCTTAGTCGCACCCTAACGTAGAACAACCCATCTCATTCTCAAAGCATAGGCACCCAGTTACGCTGGCGTTTTCCTTTGAACACTAGGAGTGCACCGTAATAATGCACTTGTTCCTCACCCCTATTTTCCACTTTCGGAGGCTCCGTCGCGGCCATGTATTCACTCGTTGGGTGGATGATCTCGAGGGGCAGTCCCGCGTATAGTGGTTCCTTTGGTACTGGTAGCATTTGAGAATGGCCTTGCCTTTGTCTCATTGTAGACAACCTCCAACTTGTTCATTTTGGGATAGCTTGTGTTCACCTCCAACTGTCTGCGCACTCTCCCTTTGCGCATGATTCTATGGCATCATGCCGCCATTGTAGTTTGCAGGCTTCTTTGAAGTCTAGGGTCGACGGAGTCGGTCATCCTTTTGCGGCTCATCATCCGTCAAGTGCTCTGTCACACTGATGGCCGAGGCTAAGTCCTTCACCTGTATTTGCCGAAGCTCACGCTCTGACTCACGTTGTAACCTGTTCATAAAGAAGAAGAAACAATCTGCTTCTGTCATGCTCCTGATGTTCAACATGAGGGAGGTGAACCACTTGATGTACTCGCGGATGGACCTCTCGTGTTTCAGCCACATGAGTTTTTTTCGAGCTAAGTACTCCAAGTCTTCCACCCGATCTTCCAAACTTGTTAACATTTCACTCCAATTTTCCTTGAATATGTTGATGGCACCACGCATCAACTCAAACTCTTGTGTCACGAAGTTTTTGATGTGATAGACGTCATCCCTCAAGGTCTCGAGGCTAGTTTCGCGGTTGGCTACCCTGCTTCCACTTTACGTAGTCGACTTTCAATTGAGGCCTTTTCGGTCAAACGGTCCCTCCTACGTCCCTTGTCATTTTTCAAGTCTAATAATGGGGCGGGACTCTTACCAAACTTCGGATCCATTGTAGAAAAACTTGATGGCAATGAGGCAACATGATCGTAATAGCTCGGATACCACTTTTGTCATGGGAAAACTGTCACCAAGCGCATTGATGAGCTCTCTCGGGACCAACGCTTGGCCTCAAGGCTAAGCAAGCCTTAGCATATTTCACTTGAGTGTTAGAGTTTGGCACCGGCTCTCAAAATGACGCGTGAGAGTCCCTCTCCCGAGTGTCAAGTGTGCTGATGCCTTGACACTCAGAAACTCACTCACTCGAACGACAAAAGCAAAGAGGCAATGATAGCAAGTGTACGGAAACTTGAAGGCAATGAGAATTTTGATAACAGATGAGAGTGTCTTCTCCCAACACGTGGAAATATTTAGTTCAAGAGAAAATGAGAGTTTTTATAATTGGCCAAAAGGCTATTTACGGTTCACGGTTTAAAGGGTCACAAGTATATAAAAAGCTAACAATAACTTATCTAATTAAGACAACGATAAAATATTTTGTTAGGGTGTTTCATAGTCTTCGTTGTGAAGATGTTGAATTTATAAAACATCTTTAAACTCATAATATGTACTGACAATCCCTATATACAACAGTAGATATTACATTTAAAAGTAGTAGCATAACCTTTAATTTGTTACCAGTTTCACGTATCCCAGTAACTGAATATAGTAACTCAACTTTCATTTTATCATATCAAAAAGACCACATTCATCGCCTAACAATTTATATCATTCTCTTGTCATATGCAGGGCAGATGGTTATGAACCTCACTTTCTCCAAAACAAGAATATTGATAGATGGAACTTTAATTATTTCAAAGAACCAGCAGAAGCATCCATAAGTGCAATAACATCTCTTCTTTGTTCTTTTGTTTATTGTTACTATTGAAGTTTATGAGTGAGATTCAAGTAAAACATAACTATATAAGTTTGTTGTAAATAGCTACAACTGCATTTACACCATGGGAAAAGTTCCTTGAAGAAGGTCAATTCAAGTGAAAATAAAGTCATCATATCCTATATATTAGCACTACGAGATGGTAAGTTCAAGTCATTGACATAAGTGGAGAAAGAGTTTCTTACAGAAGATCAGTTCAAGTAAATATAGAACATCATATTACGAAAATGATAATTCAAGTCATTGACATCATAAAAAAGTTCCTTGCATAAGGTCAATTCAAGTAGAATTGGTTCAAATGCTTGGTTGTATATTGGTATGTATTGCATATTGCATATACGAGTATCCAAAAGGAGACTTACCACATACTGTGGAGCAATAGATCTTATTTATATTTCATGTAACCATGTGTTGTGAAATCAAACCAAAACTGAAAAAGGCAACAACCAAAGACAAATGATACATACATTCATGAACGGGAGAGCAAGCAGAAAAATAAACCTATGATAGAGGACTTGGCGGTGATCTGTCAAGAACAAACAACGAGCGACCTATAGAGAGAGAACATACCTATGAGGTGCGGCTTGGCAATGATTGCTCACGAACCTATGAGGAGGAAAGAGGAATGAGCTCACAAACCATAGAGGAGAAGGAATGAGGGGATACAAACTTGCATGAAGAAGTCGATGAGACAGAGTGGCCGAGTTATTTGGGGGAGAGAGAACAACCCAATCAAATGGTGAGATCACAAACCAGAGAGGACAAGAGAGAAATGAGAGAATGCAAACTCACCCGAGAGAGAACCCCATTTTTTGTCATCCATCTCAATGATTTAGATTTGTTGGTATATATGTTTGTTGGTAAACTCCTAGCATATACCAATATATATATATATATATATATATATATATATAGGAGAAGTGGTAGCTGTACGATATCTTTTGGTAATAATGATACATAGTTCATACATACACTCATTGATGCTCAAATCTTTTTAAAGATCTCAACTATTCTATTTCTAAGATTAACGATTGAAACTTTAAAGTGAAAAGTTAGGTAGTACCAAGTGCAACAAAAAGTATAATGGTACTTATTCACTTTTTAAATTTTAATTTTCAGAGTTGACCTCACTACTCAGACGGTTAAAATCTAAGGATGAGTGTGCATATTTACCATTCTCTCTCTCTCTCTCTCTCTCTCTCTCTCTCTCTCTCTATATATATATATATATATATATATATAGAGAGAGAGAGAGAGAGGATGCTCGGCCATTTTCTACCATATCTGGGCGCACTATCCTCTTTGTGCTCTTAATGATGGTCGGAAGACGATGATGAAATTCAGTAGCCAAAGTTCTGGATGGCCCAGATAAACTAAACTTTGGAAAAAGAAACAAAAGTAGAAATTCATCAAAAGCCATAACCAATAATGATCTTAGGTTTTTTAGGTCGAACCTACATGCACGCCAAAGGTATCGAGGCCATGTCACGACCGTCAAATTGTGAGTCAACCCTCTAGCCAAGTGAGGCGATTGCTAATCTTTAGTAGAGTGGTTACCCGCCTGTAATGCACTTGTTCATGTTTGATTTGTGATCCAAATAAATCGAATACGAGCTAGCTCATTAAGCGGTAAGAGCTGGCCTGAACATGAACGCTCGCTCGTATGAGCTGAACATTAACTTCAATGCAGCTCATCTTGAGCTTGTTTAAATGGGGTTATCATGTTAAACACAAGCAACATTTTGAGTTGTCAAACGAGCCATCAGTAGGCCCTGTTGGCTCGCGTTCAGCTCGTTTGATGACCCTAACTCCAATAGAAGGCATTAAATGGTATTATTGTTCTTTATTTCCTGTAAAGGATGACTCTTACTCTCTTAGAAATAAGAATATTTTACAAAGGGTGTTATTAAGGGCACACTTTTTTTTTACCAAGTGCATATCATTTATTGTTGAAAATCTCCATATAACCTTCGTTAAACTACACTTCTTTTCCTTCCATCGTACACACTTGATGTCATGTGTGTCTCTTATACAAGGGACTGTTCGCCACAACTCAAAAGAGTTTTTAGGTACGCCACTGGTATTGCCCCTCTTTCCTGGAGGTTCTTCTCTTCACTAAATACTGAAGGGCGTCATGTGGAGGTTATAACTTCAATACATTTGAGTAAATATCAGTTCCCACAAGGCCCTAACCAGCAGTCTCTCTGGGGTTCCTCTGGACTCTATGCTGTTAGGCAGACGACGAAGTCCCCGAGTCTGGACAAGGCTTTCCGGTGTAAAGATTCGAAAAGAAAGGAAGTAAATGTGAGTGCACCATCCATATCCATATCCAGATCAAAATCTTCCTCTTCCATCTTGAGCAACATCTGGAGACTCGGCAATGGCGGCAATCCCGGGGAACCATGGCCCGTCCGGCCGGTATAGTCTGCCGCGTATGCTGAGAACTGAGTACCCTTGTTTGCAATGGATGATAGTATGGATTTTCTGTTTCTCTTGTTGAGACTGCCAAGTGAGATCCTTCTTCTGCTTCTTGCTACCGTCTTGTGCCATTTCCTTGCCATCTCTATTACTCTCTTTGTGCGGATCATTCTTGATGAGATCGAGGGCTCGCTCGAAGAACAGAGATGATTGAAGGGCAATCATTGTATCTTACTGGCTGTGTTTATATACAGAAAGAAGAGCAACGAAGCCGTTATTGAGTCGAACAAATTATTAATATATGAATATATGCATATCATATCACATGGGGGAGCGTGACATATGGATAAGAAGAGGGACGCTCTGACAGTTTTGCGGCACCTTTCACACTTTTTGAGAGAAACTTTACAAAAAAAACAAGCTCAAGAATTATCTATTTGGGCATATCCGGCTTATGTTTTGGATATTGCATTGAAGTGCTCCAATGAGCGTGCGCATGGAACTCTTAGTTTTGGTCCCAACCACAACGATTTTTTTCTTTTCTTTTTTTTCTCTTCTTTTGTTACAGAAAGAGACCGAAGGCTACTTACACATGCACCCTCTAGGAGTTGAACTGCCGACCAACAGCAACTGCGCTCACGCTGCTTTGAGCTAACACTACAAATGCTAAGGTTGTGTTCTACTTGTTTAGTTCTCGAATGGAACTGGAGAACGGATTTCCTACTCCTAACATTCAAGAGTGAAAGTGAACCCCTCCATTCACATCAGCAACTAGAAATTGAACCTATACACAATCAATTTAATAGCCGGCTCCTCTACCACCACTGCGTTAATGAGGAACAACCAGAGATTTTGTAGAGTAAACCCATTCTTAAATTAAAGAAGTTGATTGCACTCATGGCAATAGCCCACCTAGCATGCTCTCAGCTCGTGCTTCGGTCTCTGGCGGATCTACAATAGGATGGAGCGAACAACTTATTCAAGCATTTAAGGTAGAGTGAAATATGTATAATAGTCATGTGCCTGTAAATTTTTCCTTTCTTTTTTTCAAATTTCAAGTGGAGTAGCTGCTCCACCTTGCCTCTTGCCTCAATGTAGATCCGCCATTGTCCCATTAGCGCCCATATTAACTAAAACAGCGACATTGAAGTCTTTATAAAGCAGGGTAGAAGAGTTTTGTTTTACACAAAATGCATTGGAATGCCATTCAGAGGAGCTGGTGTAAATGCAATACCGAGAAAGTTAGATGGCCTTCTATAAATAGATGGCTAGTTGAGGGGTGTGTTTGTAAGATTCTCTTTTGTTCAATGAGGCAGCCATCGAAATCTCTAAGAGCAGGTCACATGAAGCTATGAATGGAAGGTTGGTGCATTATTTGAGTTTCACATGCAATTGTCATCGTTGGGAAAGGAAAATCATCAAACCTTGACCCTTAATGAACCCAACTCAGTCAGGTTCCTCTCCTTCTGCGTAACTTTAGGAACTATGGCCCATTACCAAATGGACGTGACAAACAGGACCTCACATGCAAAGTCTCTTGTGGATAAATTTATTCTGTCACTCTCTTAGTAGTAGACATGGTTGGTTTGGAACTAGCTTTGCATTTCAAAATAGAACCAGTCCGTGCTTGCAACCGATCGAACCGCACTTAGAATCGAGAACCATCCGGTCAGCTATGGTTTCACCTTCCTTAGAACTGAAACAGGGTTAGAACCGAAATTCTAAATCATATGTTCCAATATTCTTTATTTTTTAATTTCAAACTGTCCATGTGTAGACAGTTTGTGACTGAAATAGGATCTGGTGATTCTGAATTGGAACCGAATTGACCCAATCCCTGGTTCAAACTGTCCTATTCTTATTTGAATTGGAACCGAAACGAAACGAAACCAACTGTTTGAAACTACTAGTTCTGATACTTACCCGAAACCAGCCATGTCGACATAAACCCATGCCACCAATCCACTGTGTTGCTCATATGTGGTTTCAAACAGCAGGTGGCTTACTCATAGGTGTCGTGAGGCAGCCATCCACCAGAAATTCAAAATGTCCAACCCAAGGCTTGTATTTCTCAAATTATTTTGGCCGAGCTCACCTGAATTTCACAACTGAACTTTGTCTCCCTAAGAAATTTGTTGGTTAGCCATTGGTTTTATGTGCATGTGAATGGTGTCGCTCTCAACCCAAACGTGTTCTCACTAATTATTGTAGAGTAGGGGAAGAGATGGAATTCGTGTCGAGTGCCATGAAAACTGCCAGCAGAACCATCAGCTGAACTTATGAACATGTCACGCTTATGGCAACACTTATGAGCTTCCCCTTCATGTAACCAGACTTCAATTATTTTCAAAAATTTCAAAGTATTGCCGAGCACAAGCATCAAGCTCTTACGAAGCCCTGGTACTTGCTCTCTACCGCCATCCTCGAGTGTTGGCCGGAGCCCATTTGCTAGTGGCAGACCTGAAAAGTTTTTGATGTAAGGTGAAAGTGCAGTTGATTGAAATTCAGGCAAGGAAGCCTCGCTTATGAATAGCACTGCCATTTGCTTCCTAGTGGCTGCCACAGCAGAAGTACAGTTGGGTGAGCTTCCTTATGAGTGGCTCTGCAACTGCCCCTTTGCTTCATATAGGTAGACGTTGGTTAGTTCGGAACCTGCCTACCAGTTCCAACAGGAGCCAAACCCAGAACCAAGGATCACTCGGTTCAGTTCCACTTCTGCCTTTCATTGAACTGCAACCAGGCCAGAAGGTTTCCTACTATTTTTTTAAAAATTTCATAACTTTTTGCATTTTCTGGTTTCAGACAATTCAGAACTCAAACCAAAACTAGAACCGGTTTGATCTGGTTCGGTTTCGGTTCGTCGAAACCAGCCTGTCTAGCTGTAGGACCAATTCTATATATACTTATTTGCTTTCATTTAGTGTAAATCTCATTCGATGGGCTGCCCTGCGCATGCGTGTGTGTGGTGTGTATGTGTGCACTACTCGCAAACCGGTTGGTTGCTTTGAAAAGACAGCGAGTATCGGACTGCAACCCGTTCAGTTCTGTTTGATTTCAACTACCTGACTTGGAATTTGCAATAAACAAGCTTCGGTCTGAATGGAGATGAGCTCAATATTCTACTAAATGATGCTGGCGTGGGCACTTGGATTAGATATCCAACTGGTCATGAGCTGGATCTAATCCAATTAAGCAACTCAATTTTGTTTTCCAGCTTCACACGTAACACGGTCCACATGGCATATTTGGATAGGCCCAAGAAAACCTTCTTGATCTGGATAGTACACAATGGATCCAATGCAAGTAGACAACAACCGTATGGATGTGGGTACCGATACAGTTTCCAAGATCCGCAACACACTAATCGAACTAAACCAAATTCTAGGAGGCTCTAGATCAATCATACCCCATGACTCAAACACACTAAATACTAAGCACTAAAGTTGGACACAACCATTACGGCAAAAATACATGATTTTTGAAGAAAACAGAAAGAAACCAAACTTTAGCATATTTTACTTGCATATATCATACATGATTCAACAAATAAGAGATCACCCATGGTCAGTCTCGAGCCCGAATAAAGGAGGATTGTGTTAGGCTTCCAACAACCAACAAAGAATAGTCTCAAGCCCGAATAAAAGAGGATTGTGTTAGGCTTCCAACAACCAACAAAGAATCCATGTAACCAACCCCATCTAATATGGGAAAAGGCTTTGTTGATGTTGTTTGTATATTATACATTATTCAACTATCCTATATACTATTTTTTGTATTTACTTTATCAAAAATTCTAAGCACCTTAACGTCGATGTCATATCTCTCTAGGGAGAGAGAGAGAGAGAGAGAGAGAGAGAGAGAGAGAGAGAGAGAGAGAGAGAATACCCGGTGCAGCATATGGGACCTCTTATCCATTCCCATGATGGCCCATCAAAGTTGGACCAGTTCCCTGTGATCCATTAGGTTGGGGGTGTAAATTATGGTAGGGCGAAAATATTATTTATTTATTTTTCAAGTATGACCCAGGTTGAATCTGCGGCCTCTGACCAGGAATTGACCTCTTCTTCTACCGAAAATGCTGAAAATTGTACAAAAGTAAAACCTGCGGTTGAATCACCCCCACAGAAAATCATATTTTTACGGGAACCCATGCATCAATGAATCGCGCATTCTCCCCTACGATTGGCTGTTAAAACTTTTAAATTAACTATAATCAGTGGGGCTGCAGAACAAGGTGAACTACGTACTCATTGTAATTGATATCATTCTGTAGAGATTTGCGTTAGTGCAGAAGCAATTCAGGCACTGGCGGATCCATAAACTTGTTTTGAATGGGACAGACTTCAGATTTGGATGGGACAGCCTTTGAAGCTTTTAGTTTTATTTCACTATTTCAATAAAATGCAAATTATAAAATTTTCGGATAGAGGCTATCTATACATGCACCGTTATTATATAGTTAAAATTATACAAATTTGACTATAACAATATAAAGATAACAACAACAACAACTAAGCCTTTTCCCATATTAGACAGGGTCGGCCACATGGATTCTTTGTTTTCATATAGCGCATGTTAGCTGTTAACTCACAATAAGCTAACATTCTTTATTGTTTCTTTCCAACACTTTTGTTGTCATCCTTTACCTCTTTTAATACTTTCCAAATTTAGTTTTTCATAGCTTTTTATAGGTTCTCTTTTTTATGTTCTTTCTATATGTCCAAATCATCTTAAACTATATTCTCTCATTTTATCCTCTATTGGTGTCACTCCTATTTTGTTTCTAATAACCTCATTATGAATGTGGCCATAGCATATATTTCTATTTCTTACAAGAAACATAGCATCTTAAACAGAAAATAAAATCAAATATTTTCATAAAATATAGTTTTAGCATCAAAATATGACACTTTTGGGTTTGAGAATAAGAGTGACCCATATGGATATTAAAATGACTTGACATAGCGCAAGTTTGAAAATATTTATAGTACACAGGAATGTATACATATCCAAAATCCAAAACTTTTGAAAACCTGTACCCAAATACCTATACGTGTTTTGTGGACATAAATATATAAGTATGCTTCACCAAAAGAATTCTTGGGTCTGCTACTGTATATAATCGTCCTCTATAGGAGAAGAATTTTATGATGAGAGACGATTCTACCCAGTAGAAAGCGAGGAACTACGTCAAGATGAAGAATTTTCTTGAACTAGCTTTCTTCTTTCATTAACCATTGATAGCAAGCATTCTTGCTCTAAAGCTTCTAACAAGAATTTAGCTAGCTTGTGGTTTTAGTTTCTTGCATTAGGTTTGTCCCTACATCCGCTTTGTTTCGTGCAGAGCTTGATTTTTATGCACAAAGATTTATTTTTTGATATTTAATTAAAATTTGGGTCCTCTTAATAAATTAAAGACATACTTTTCTTTTTAGTAGAATGGTGAGGAAAAAGCCAGACCCACAACCCGGATATCAAACTCATGACCTTGGACTTCAGATCTCCATCAAGCTTTTTCAATCCTATTTCAATATGTCTAAGGGCAGTTTCCCTGAGGCACCGGATATAGAAAGACAGTCGGTGAGCAAGTTTGAAATTTTGGAAAAAAAAAATAAAAGAACATATGGGACCGGCAGTTTGAAAAAGCCGGTTCTGCTTCTGATCCAGTTACGATTCTATAAAAGGTAGAACCAGAACCGAACTAGGCATTTTCGGATTCTAGATCGGGTTCTGGTTCCAGTTCCAGCCGATTCATAGGTTCTGTTCTGGTCGACCCATTGACTGCCCCACCTGGACCCATCCGAGCGTTTATTTATCTCCGAGATTTTTGGTTTTAGGGTGTCAAAAGCTGGAGATGGCATTTCGTGTTTAAGATCGTGTTGGTGATGTGTCATTCCATGTTCGTGTCACTTCTGACCAGGAAACAGAGGTCAATCGACTCCGTTTTGTTCGTGTCACCTTGAGTGGATGCAAACATTTTCTTCTCGTCCCTGGGTCGAGTTTTTCCTATTGTGCTTATTCTGCCTGCAGTTTCATGATTTGGGTCTGTCGTGATATCTCTCGTTTGTGTCAAAAACATGTAAACCCAAATAGGATCCGGTTTCTGGCGTGTTACTTTTGCTAAAAATAACATGATCCTTTTGTGTTGTGTTCATGTTGGGTTTTCATGCCATTTAGGAGGCCGTACGGAAAACTCCTGGCATCCATTAAAGCTTCTAAATCTACTCATAAGGGGGAGGTTGTATTGATTGTGTCAATAAATGGCACGGAACCAATGATCGTGCAGCTTACATACTATGGTGTATTACTCTGAGCACCCTGGCCACAGGTTTAAGTCCACATCTCTCCCAATTATATACTCTGTTAAATATGAGGTGATCCAATACCGGGTCATTTAAAAACATTATCAGGATATACCATATGCTTAAGGTGCAATGACAACTATATATAAAGTTTAAATCTAGAGGATACTTGGATTTTGAATGTGATATCTACATAATATAAAGAATGAACAAAATATTGTAGTGCGGAAATCTACAGAATAGCATCAATTAGAGTAGTACCACGTGACCGAGATAAGAACTGAGGATGTTAAAGGCTTGAAGCCATAATAGTTTTCCGGTCAGCAACCTAAAACATTCCAATTCAATAACCAGGGACGATGGATATCTGCGGTCAAACGATCAATATCTGCTATATTCGTGTCAAAAGCAGGTGAACTACAACGATACAGTACCTTTGAACATAGATACCATGAACTTTTTTCCTTTGGTATTATAGTTACCATGATTTAAAAAGAAAAAAGAAGCCATACATGGAGGGAAGGCCCTCGAGAAAATATGAGTCCATACATACACACACAGAGTTGGGGGATGCCGAAGCCTAAAATACACGCACCCGCTGAGAATCAAACCGACCGAGCACCTGCTGCATTGTGGGGAATAAAGGAGCCCAGACACATGAACTAAAGCTCTTTGTGCCAAGTCCATTATATTTGTTGATGGAAAAAAAAACCTTCAAAAACATGCCATTAGCACGTACTATATGAGTCCATCATCTCTTCATCCAGGTTGTTTGAATAATAGGGATGCTGATTGTAGGAGGCCGAAAAAACAAAGAAAGGAAAACAGCAGAAATTCGAGAAAGTGTATCTAGACCACAGATAAGTAAATATACCATTTCATTTCTTGCAATAGTTACTGACAAGGGTCGAATGAGATAGCTGGATATAAAAGGAGGGGCCTTCAAGTTCGAATCCTGGCAGCTACCCCAACTTACCTGAGAGAAAAGGGAAATGGTAGAGATTCCAATTCACTGCTCTTCTCATGCCAGACTCTGTCTACAATGGGCGGTCGGCATTCTTTTTTGCACTGTACATAATTTTATCATCCTCCTAAGAAATAGATCAATCTATTTATGATCATATGGTGTAATCATAAACAAAGAAGAGGCTTTCTGGCATGGTGAGAGGAAGGCTGTCGATATAAACATAGAATTGCCTTAAGTTTTCCTTCGCCAGCTTTGTGGTATCAATGAAATCAGAATTGCCAGTTAGAACCCACAGATCTCTTGAATTCACCCTCTTCAAGCTGTCTCTACAAAATGGGCAGGACTTAGACCGCGTGTTCCTGCAACAGGAGATGAGTACAGTTTCAATGGATGCTTCTTAACCAAGGAAAGACAATGAAAATGTCAACGGCAGACAGAAAGAAAAAGGCTAATGCCATACCAGTCACGGAAACATTTGATGCACATTGCATGTCCACAATTGGGGAGGACGACCTTGCTGCAAATCTCCATGCAAATCCCGCATTCGTCTTCCCTTTCCAAGTCCAAATCAGACAGCTTGTTCTTCTCTTCGACTCTCTTGCGAGATAATCTTTCTTTGCACCGGGCTATCTGCTTAGTATCTTGTAATTCCATGTGATCTGCTTCAAGCTGTTGCAGAGAAGGATATATAACCGCTGCAAGCGAGGGTCCTAGCATGTCAGAGAAATTGGATCCCAACAACTATGCTGACATTGAATCAGACATTTTAAAGAACCAAAAACCACAAGAGAGAATGCACGTTTTGAAACAATATACAAAAAAATGAAATCAATAAAAGATGAACAGTGACAGCACTAAGATGCGTACTGTAGAATTCCCTAAGGCTAGCTCTCCGCTCTTGATCAGTGTTGCTCGTTGTCCCATCAACATATACCTGCAATGAATCATACATCCACATCAGAAAAATAACTTCTAAAGAGACTATCTCAAGTTGAGCTCTCTATGATCCTTCCACAAAAACTGTTCAGCTTAGTCACCTTATATATAAGAATGTCAAATAAGCCACTTAAGCAGCTTGAGAGGCTAAAATCCATCCACTCAATGATGAAAAGAAGAATAGGTGCGAAGGGGCTGAGAGATAATCTCATTTGAAAGCAGGCCCCATCAAGATCTCCAGGAATAGAAGCAGCTCTGGAAACAAGGAGATGCATAGACCCAATTTTAGTAAACCAAAGAATGATATCAATTGAATGCAAACCCCTTCGAAATACCCATGAATAGAAGCAGCCCTTCAATACAGATGTGCATAGGCAAAACTCAGCATGCACCGGATAATTTCAAGCATGTAGACACTTAATGTTACTCTCCTTTTAAGTTCTCTCAGATATTTTACTTCGAAACTAACGTTTCAAGGACACAAGGAGCTACCTACAGTTCTCCCGGTTAGCAGAGCAATAACAAAACAACAAAACGTAAAATGCCTTCAAGTTGAAGGTCTCCAGATCGATACCCGGGGTGTGCATATCTGGTTGGAGTCTGACTCACCCTGGATTTATCATAAAACAAAAGCTTTCCAACAATGAACTCCACAAGATCTAAAAAACTAAAAGAAAAGAAGTTACGGCCACTACGCTATTGTTGTTGTTCAAAATCATATAAATCGTGAAGAGTTGGATAAGAAACAAAAATAAATAAAATCTCTGAGAGACTCGCTTAAGATGGTAGGCCATGCATTCGCAACTACCAATACCCGACAAAACTACCACTTTCACATATTTGGCGATAAAAAAAGACGAATATACACAACGTTAGTTCTTCATAAAATAAAAAATAACGATCCGTCACAGAATCATGAAGTACTGGCAAAAATTATATCAGAAGAGTGAAAAGCTTCCTAACCAACCAAGCCCGTTGGGAACGGTGCATCAAATTGTTCAATAAGTTTCAGTTTCACATCCACACAAGGCATGACAACCCACCCAATATCTAGAACGCTAATTAACTCTCTGTTCCTAAACGAACACAGATAAGAAGGAAATTAATCCACAGTTGCTCAACAGACTGTATTTGACTTTTTAAGTTAAACAGTTCAACCGAAGAGATAAGCACCCATAATGCAATTTTGATCGCGTGGCTTCTTTCCAATTATAGGCCATCACAGACTGTCACTATATTAAAGAAAAAGGAATAAGAAAAACAATACAAAATTTGCAGAAAATACACATTCATCATCTTCCTTTGAACATTATGAATACAGCAATCAAACGATGAAAACGTTGGTATCCCCTAAAAGTACAACGGAACCAAAAGAAACGACATACGGATTGAAAGGATATTTCATCTGCTAGTTTTAGTCTTCAAAGTGAGGAATTGAGGACTCAAAGAAAAATGCCAAAAAGGAGAAAACCCAATTGTGATCATCACTTAGAAAGCGGAAAGCATAACCCACAAACTAGCGCAATCCAGACAACATCCACCTTTTCAAAACAATTTGTGGGGAACGTTTTCTCAAAAAGAAACCCGAGTTATCGAGAATATAAGATGAACTGAAGGTCTTAAAACAAAAACCAACAACAGAGCAAAAGCGAAATCGTTGGTCATCCAAAATTTCTCGCTTATCGTCATCGCGAATGACCCCACATACACTGAAATGTTCCCACACACACACACACATACACACAGAGAAACTCACAAGGTATTGGCATGTTTGATATCAGCCTCTAATGCCTTGAGGATTTCCTTGTAAGACGCCTTCTGCTGCAATTTCTGCAACATATTCCCCCTCTTCCACACAGAGAGAGAGGTGGTCTAGAGAGAAAGAGAACGCGGGGGTGGGAGCAGGAATAAATGCAGAAAAGAGGTGAATGGAGACCAGCAAAAGAGGAGTTTTCTCCTTGGAAATGAAAGGCTTGAAAGCCCCAACACCAAGAAAAAGGAAGGGATGGCTTTCAGAGCGTGGGCAACTAATTTGCGTTTTCTTCTTTTCGTTCGTTGTTGGTGATGATGATGCTGGTGGGCGGGCCTCTTATTCTTCCCGTTTTATCCTCCACTTTTGGGGTCGAATTGGAATAACAAGACAATCAAAAGGGGCTAAGCGAAAGAATGGATAACAGATACATTGACTCGTTTTCCTTTTGCCTTCACGGGCTTGTATTGTTTCCGCCTTCAACAGTATCTGACGTTTTCTTGGTGGCCACTCTAAAGCTATCTGTAATCATTTATTTATCCAACACGAACTAATGCTCTATTAGTTAAATTCTAACATGACGCGATATGATTAATGCGAATTCATATAGATAAGATTTGGTCGTGATCTATTTTCTAAGCTTCATTTTCAATAAAATGCATTTCTCCCCTTGGGTGCAGCAGGGAGGAGGGGCTTCATAGTTCGGTTTGGTTCCATTTTAGTCTTAGACCTCGAATCACACTACCATTTTCGGTTCTTAGCTTTTAGATAGCCGAATCAAACCGTGTCATGATCACAAACAACCCATCAATTCAAAATCACGATTCTACTTATTTTTAGAGTTTAGCTAAATACGAAGCATTACACCATCAAATTATTTAGATCGACATCCATGTAATGTATGGGGTTATAAATTTAAAACATATATATAATCTTGTAAACTTATTAGGATTTATATGTATAAGTGGATTCTGTCCAACTTTGACACATTACTGTTCATTGTTTTTTTAATGATACGAGTGTAACTATAAAGTTTTTTTTGTACTTTTTGAAGTTCTTTTAAAAAATTAATTATACTCATTCATAAACAAGCAATGGGTACACAAAGAAACCTGAGAGGTGAGCAAGATATAATTTTTCTTATTTGAAATTTATCAACTACAACAATAGCTAAGCATTTTCTCATACTAGACGGAGACTATTATATAGATTTTTTATTTTCACGTAGCCCTATCATGTGCCATGTTAGTAGTTAACTCAAGATAAGCTAGATCATTCTTTATTATTTCTTTTCAACACTTTTATGGTTGTTCTTTACTTCTTTTAATACTTTCAAATTTTAGTTTTTCTTACCTTTTTAGAGGTACTTCTTTTAATCTTCTTTTTATATGTTCAAACTATCTTAAATGGCATTCTCTCATATTATCCTCTATTTGATTCATTTCTAATTTGTTTCTAATAACCTTTTCATGTATATGGTCTTTTCTTATATAACCACTAATCTATCTCAACATCTTCATTTTTGTCACATACATCTTTTGTACATATTTATGATTAACTGCCCAACACTCAGAACCATAAAATATAGCAGGTCTAATTACTGCTATATAATATTTACCTTTTAACTTTAATGGTATCTTCTTGTCATAAAGAATACATAATGTTCATCTTCATTTTAACCAACTTGCATTAATTATATTCATAACATCTTCATCAATTCTTTCATCACTTTAAAACATTGACCTTAAGTTTTTAAAACTTTCCTTTTGGAGATGCAATGTGTGCCAATTTTAATTTATATGAAATCTGAAGTAACCAAATAATTAAACTTATGTTCCCTATATTTTGTCTTTGTTCTAATAAGATGGAAGCCTTTACTTTCTAATATTTCTCTCCATAGTTCCAATTTTCTATTATCTTTTTCTTTAGACTCATGTATTAACACTATGTCATCTACAAATAATATACACCAAGGTACTTCATCTTGAAAATGTTTCGTTAACTCATCAATCACCAATATAAACAAGTATGGACTTCTCTATTTCATTCATGAGTCCAAACATATGTTTTTACACCATAGTACATATTTCTTATAAGGTTTATCTATGTCAATGCTATACCTCTTTCTTTCAAGGTTTTTCAAAAAACATTCCATGAAACTCTATCATAAGCTTTTTTCTATATCAATAAATATCATGTGAAGGTATTTATTTTGTATTCTAAAATATTCCATAGGACATCTCAAAAGGTGAATCGCTTCAATAGTAGATTTGTCTAGCATGAATCTAAATAAGTTCTCTATTGTACTTGATACTTGTCTTAACCTATATTCGATAATTTTTTCTCATAATTTTATAGTATGACTCATTAACTAAATAGCCCGATAATTCGCACAATTCTAAATGTTTCTCTTGTTCTTTTATATGGGTATAAGTATACTTGCTATCCATTTCTCGAGCATCTTTTAGTTTCTCTATATTTCATCAAATAGTCTTATAAGCTAAGTGATTCTTGTCTCTCATACGATTTTTCAAACTTCTATAGAAATATTGTTTTGTCCTATAGATTTACCATTCTTTATATATTTAAGAGCCTCTATAACTTCATTCTTTTGAATACATCGATAGAAATTATGATTTATATATCTCTCCTAAGCTAATACTAACATCTTTATTTTCATTAAAAGAACTTATAAAATTAATTTGTCATATATTTTTATGTCATTATTTACCAGTAGAATTTTCTCATTCTCATCCTTGATTCATCTAACAAAATTAAGATCCTTAGTTTTTTTTATCTCTAGCCCTACCTATCTTAAAAATATCTCTTTCACCTTCTTTTGAGTTGACTTTTTTTATATAAATCCTCCCAAATTTTGGTTTTTGCTTCACTAATAGCCTTTTTGCTTTTTTCTTTCTTTTCTTATAAACCTCTAAATTTTCACTAATCTTTTTATTATAATATAATTTATAACATGTCTTCTTTGCCTTGATTTTATTTTGCACCACTTCACTCCACCACTAAGCTTTTTTCTATATCGGTACACCTTCCTTATATTCACCTAACACATCTTTCGCCACTTTTGTAATATGTATAGTCATATTATTCTACGTATCACAAGGTGTACCAACATAATTCCAAGCATCTCCTTGAAGGACTTCTATTTAAATATACCTTTTATATCTTTTTGGGGTTCTACCATTTAGTTTGAATAGATCGATCCAATCTTTTATTCTTTGTCTACTTTTTCACCTCTAAATTTATATGTAAAAGTCAATGTTGGATAGTTAAATTTTTTCTTAGAATTATAAGATCTATCTTTTTTCTACAAACAAAATAATCAATTTATATTTGTGACAAGTTATTCTTATAAGTAATGAAATATTCGTCTCATTTTTTGAAAATTGTATCGACTATAAAGAGATCAAATGCCATAGAAAAATTTAAAATCTCCTTACCTTCCTCATGTATATCCCCAAAACCAATGAATACCTTGATATCCTAATGCCTCTTTAGCGATATGTTCATTTAAGTCTCCTCCTAAACAAATCATATTTCTTTATGGAATTCTTTGAATCACCTTACCTAACTCATACCAAAAAGTCATTTTTATACTATTTTCCAGTACTACTTTGGGTGTATAAGTATAAATTATATTCAAAACCTCTGCTCATAGCACTAGTTTCAATGTTATGATTCAGTCACTATATCGTAATATGTCTACTATGCTATCATTTAAATTTTATTTATGATAATATCAACTTCGTTTTGAGTCTTTTTCTTTCTTGAGTACCATAATTTAAAACTTGTATCCTTGTTTTTTTGTGCTTTTCCTTCAACCCACTTTATCTCTTGTAAATATATGATATGAATCTTTCTCTACATCATTGTATCTATCACCTCCATTAGCTTATCGGACAATGTTACGATATTTCAAGAACCAATATAAATCTACTATCTAGGACTAGATTCCTTATCCCGTACATTCGTCCATAATAAAAATGTAGAGACCATCTTTGCAATTTATTCACTATATTCAGACGACAATGTAATGGGATTAACTTTTTTACACACACCTGATTATGATGTGGGAACCCTTTGTACAGTTAATTCACTATATTCGGGCAAAAATATAAAAGCCTTTGCTTACTTTTTTTCACTACATTCAGGTTCTGCAGTATGTTGATAGAAGGGGACACCACAACACAATGCTCATAATTTATATATTTCATGGTATAAAAATCCAACAAAATTTTATGTTGTCTATCAAAAGCTTAATGCAGCCCTCCTCCATTATCCGGCTTGGGACCGACCATGCAAGGGTGATCCCTTACATGGGTGAAGTTTCTTATTTGAAATTTATATGTATATGTAATGATTCAATTCGATTTGCATGATTCGATATCAGTCATAAAACCATAAATTGATCCTTATTAGAACGAGATCGAACAAAATCACTGGACATCTTCAGTTTTAGCGGTTTAGATCGGTTTTAACCAATGCCCAATGGGGCGTAGAACTGATGACCTTGCACTAGTGAGCCGACAGATTATCCGGATGAGCTGTTGCTCTTTACATAATAAAATATATTCTACCCATAAAAATTGATCTTTTTGCACGGTTTAAAGGGCCTTTCATTAACATAACCCAAGAAGAATCTGAGGTCAATACAAATTTCCCAAGCAGACGATCTATTACTCACAATTCCAGTTCCACACTAAAGACCATGAAGCTTTTGATAGGAACGGAAGTTCTTCATTGCAAATAAACAACTAACTAGTTAATTATTTTAAAGCTGGGATTCTGTTTTGACAATTTTAGAAAAAGAATTATTCTACGGATTTAATAACGTCGTATTCCAGGAAAGATAAGTTCTATTTGGAAGTTTGGTGAAATGAAAAAGTACATTGTGCGAAGAAGCTTGAGGTAAACTATTATATAAAAAATGAAACGTATCTATTTCTTTTATGAAATAAACAGTATGAAGCAGCACAACAAGCAAAGCTCACCTAGCTAGGGGGTTGACTCACGAGTTGAAGGTCATGAGTTCAACAACCGGGGGTTTGCATCTCTGGCAAATTATGAAAACTACCTTTTTTTCCTAAACTAAGTGAATGTGTTTAATGCTCAATGTTTTCCTATATTAGCAATTAAGATCCTCAGCTGGTCTTCAATCAGATTCACCCTGGAGAGGTTCGGTTTACGTTCTAAGGACAATGACTAAGCTTGTGATCAACTCCTTCCATCTTGGTGTTGATCGATTAACTTAGCTTGAGTTTGAGCTTGTGAATATATATAAAAATGAAAAACGGATCCTACTTACTGTTGACATGCTCACATATTGTTTTTCGGTAGCATGGTGCACATGATCCAATCACTATATATATAATTTGGTTCCACATTTGTTTATTTTTTTCTAAAATGTCAATTTATGTTTTTTATAAATTTTGCTGGTTTCAAACGGTTTAGTTTGGTTGATATTGTTGTTGCTACTCGACACCACTTGAGGCCTACGGCAAAAATTGGATACTGACTTGAATATTTGGCCTAAAATTGATAGTATAACAAGTTTAAAGTTCGGGGGCTCGCCTTGGTGGCCTTAACCACAAGCCACCACTGGTCCACACACAAGTGGTCTGGAACCATTTGCGACGTGTTTGAGACGAGCCTTGCTCCACAAGTATCATGTCTAAACCAGCAAGATCCTAAACTAGGTCCATTAAGAGCGACAAAAACTAAATTGCATCGAGCGGTAGCTCAACGGCGCGGTGCTTGGACGTCCTTAGCACTGTTGGGAGTTCAACTCCCGGAAGGTGCAGTGCTTCGGCCTCCATCATAATAAAAGGATAACAAATTAAAAAATAAATTAAAATATGTGTCAATGCCTCAAAATTTTGTGTATCAATCGCTTAACAATTTGAACAGTGCTTGTTTAACCATCTTCATCATTCGAATTGATCAATAAAATTAACAATAAAAAATTAAATTTAAAAAGCATTTCATGAATTTCATGCCTATATATATATAGAAAAAGTTCATTAATACATTTATTTATGCTCAAAAGTATTTAAACAACTTCATCGTTTGTTAAATATGATTAACAATAGAGATTTGAATTTAAAAAATATTAAATATCAAGTATAAAAAGTATAATAATAATAAATTTTATTTCTGAATTCAAATAGATATCTTTGAGTGTATTTAAGCATAATAAATGTACACATATATTAATTTATATATATATATCAAATCCTTCTTTAAAAAAAGACAAAAGGTCCGCAGCCAGGTGCATCTTTACCTCATCACCTTGGACTTGTGAGTCCACCGCTTAACCAGGTAAACTATCACTGTTAAGCAGGTCTGACATACTCACAGGAGATCCGTTCCTGGTGGTAGCTCCACTTTATCCGTCTAATTTCAGAAAGAAAGAAAGAAAGAAAAACTGGAAAATTCAAGATCATCCCTTCGTCTACATGAATCTTTTGACTTCCTGTCCGTGAATCTCATCACTTTCTTTCAAAGGGAGATGAATAATTGAGTTTAAAAGTGAAAAATAATACGTAAAAAAAATCACGTATACTTAATTTACATATATATTTTTCACTTTTAAACTCAATCATTCATATTGAAATTTTTGAAGATCAACTATATAAAATGTCAAGCATATTAAACTCTTCCTCTATCATTTGAGCAACTTACACTATAAGAATGATATTTACGTGGTTTCAAAAATGTCTTCAAAACTTCATAAAATCACCATTATCATTGAGATTGAAAATAATTACTTAAATTCGAACATAATCTTGGACGAAATAGCAAATCTGTAACATACTTTTTCTTTCTTTCATCATATTGTTGCTTATCTCGTTACTACTCTGGCAAGTCCTTCGTAGTCATACTGCTGGAGTGTACCGGGATCAGACCCACTCACAAAGCCTGGAGATGTGGGTCCGAACCACTTTAACATGATTACTTCACCCGGTTCAGAAAAGGAGCCGAACCAAGCAGGTCAAGTTGGCTCAATGGGTTAGGTAGGTCTGGAGCATGTCAGGGATCAGCTAGTGGTTGGCAGTTGCTCATCAGATCATGGCTCATTGATGATTGAACTAGGTCAAATGACCCAAGTATACCTTGTTTGTAAACCCAAAACCTGCAAGTTGACATGAAATCTTTCCAAAAGTTTTCAAAAGTTCATATAGTGGTAGCCAAACTTTATGTGCGTGCATCATGGACAAAGAAAAAACCCTGTCCGTCAGATGAACAGATAAAGGGTACAGGAAAAGGTAAAAAAAGAAAAGATGATGCAATCATAATGGTTTTTTTTATGGTAAAAAGTGAATTACATTCAACCTTCTTGCTACCTTATGGTGAAAATATGTATGAATCACATCTTGGATGCTAGTTGAGAAACCTTTTGAGTTTCGTGTTTGTGGTCGTATTAATATTTTTAATATGGTTTCCAAGTTGTGTTTCGCGTTGGGTATGACCGGTTTTGAGCCTGGCTGGAAACCAGATCCAAAATCGAGAAGGACCCAGTTTTGTTTATATTCAAGCTTCTGTAAAACTGAAACCAGAGCCAGCGGTTTGAAATCACCGGCCTATAATTTTTAATATTTTTCAAAATTCAAAACCTTTAATATTTAATTAGTTTCGAACTGCTTAAGACCTAAACCAATTCCAAAATAATAATGTGGCGACGCTTATTCACACACATCTTGTCCTAGACGCGGAGTGAAATAATGGTGTTGCCTTAATGTTTCAAAGAAAGCACGTCACTCGGGAATCCTTTTCCTTTTGATGCAATATTCTCCTCTTCATTAGTTCTAAAGCAGGTAAAGTATTGGCGCAAGATATTCATGTACTTTGGTCGGTTAGTCGGTGGATTGGCTTTAACATCTAAGATGTGACACACAATAAATAAATATATATATATATATATATATATATATATATATATATATATATATATATAGTTATTAGACACTCTTACATGCTAGATGATCTATGTTATTGGTGAAACCATTTGTCAACATCAATACCATAATCGATGTCATTTAATGCATATGAGTGCAGCAAGATGAGTTCCTTGATCATCACTATTCAATTGATTGTATGAATAATGGTATGATCAAGTAATGTCTACTATAAAAGGTTGTCTAGTATATATATATATATATATATATATATATATATATATATATATATATATATATATATATATATAGAGAGAGAGAGAGAGAGAGAGAGAGAGAGAGAGACAGAGATGCCAAAGTCAAGGACAAAGTGATTACTGAATTATTAAGGATCGTAAGGAAATGAAGACTTGAGACTCCAATTGGCATTTATGTGCTTCTGTATTCTCGTGAGCGTTTTGCGTCTGCGTGTAGTTCATGTGATCATTGGACGCCACGATTGAACCACAATTGTATTCATTCCCATTCAATTCCATTCATGTATTGAAGACGGCAGGAGAAGCTGTGGTTAGTGAATCACGAGTGTCACTAAAGCAGCAAAAATTAGGACCACGCTTTTGTATCTACCCTGGTTTTCTTTTGCCCCTCCCACCAAAACTCCGCTTTGTTGTAGTTAGACATGGCCGGTTCAAACCATAAGCCGGCGATTCCAGGCCACCTGTTCTGATTCTCCAAAACTTGAAACTGGAATCCAACCGAGCCAATGCTGTTTCCAGAACCATCGGTTTCTGATTGAGGGTTATTTGTCTGAAATTAAAAAAGAACCTACTGAAATGTGAAACTTAATACACATAATATAACGGGCATTTGGACTCACGGAGATGAAGCTCTGTCATCCCTGGTTTTCTCCATTAATTCACAAGACTCGAATTGGAGACTTTGCTCAAGAGGAACAAGTGCCAAACCGCCTGAACCGACCAAAATTTGGTATTGTATTGGTAATGTCAATTAAGCCTAGATTGTTTTCATTTGATTTTGACCGGAAGAGATCACCTTTCAAGGGGATGGACCGATCCAGTAAAGGGTGCATGTCAGCTTGGACAAAAATGCCAGAGAAGTCATACTGATCGTTGGATGTCTGGAAATGAAGAGCTGGAATGGCAACTCCTACCCATTCCGAAGGTATCCGATCGATCCGCCCTGCCCCTGTGTGAGATAGATTCTCAAGACTGAAAACCCACCCTGGACGGGGTCAGACCAATGGTGTTCCGCAAGGTGGGTTGGGTCAGGTTCACCTTATACCGCCTCCGCACCCACCACAATATATGAACATATATCTGTGTTTAAGATAGTTTGTCCAACAAATATATATAAAGTATGTCGAAGCTTAAGGTCACTCATGCCATCTATATTAGCCTTAGCTTACTTTATTTGGTAAAACACCATGGGAACATATCCAAGGACTTTGAGAAGTAATGGGGACTGACTGTCACAACTCATAAACATGTGAAACATATCGATTTAATCTTACAAGTTGCATTTTTTGGTTAAGGCCTAATATAAATGGTCCTATTGACCATGTAGGGTTTCTAGTTTACTTAATTATATATGATATCCAAGAATTATTTAACTAATACTTTTACAATAAATTAATAAATAATGTGGGTTTTGGTTGGGGCAAGGTGGGTTTACTGCCGTGCGGGTTTGAGTTTTGGATACAATAATCTACGAAGAGGGCAGGGAGGACCAGATGCAGATGGAATGCTAACCCACCCCAACCACCTCATTGCCATTAAAGAGTTCCTTTACTAAACTGTAATATTGTCTCGGCAACTTTCAGTCGATGTCACAGTGACTCATGAACAAAAAAAAGATTGGAGGTTGCACCGGTTAGGTCTGCGGCAGGGCCACTCTAGCACCATTACCGTTGGTGGGGAGTTCAACTCCCAGAAGGTTCATTGAGTACATCAATCTCTCAGTGAACCCTTCATTTTTACCCCTTTGCTATTTGCTGCACAATTAAAAATTGTAAAAACTTATTGTACTGATCTATCAATTTGTATAACACTTGATTATGTCAGTTTTAGGAGAGTCAAAGGGCCTTCAATTTGTTTTGTTGATCACTATAGGCACTCTTTTACGCTTGACCATTTGATATTAGAGGTGAAAAATAAGCCTAAAAATTAGCGTAACTTGTGTCTTTAAGAATTTTATGCATAATGTATTTTACGGCACATCAATGAGCTGAAGTAAAAACTCTCTCCACTGTAAAGTTTCAAAAGATGACATCTCCAAAAGCCTCCAACTCCGACATATGATTGGACCTATGCCGATAATTGGATTCCTCCTCTTGAGGTCTGGATAAAGATTTCCTTTTACAGCAAGTGTAAATGGACAATGGCGTCTAGACTACATTTTAGGGACCATCAAGGAGTTTGGACATATGTTTATTTTTAAAATATAATTTTTTTCCTGAATGGTTTAAAACTCAAACCGAAACAAGAACCGGTTCAATCCTAATTTGGTTTCAAATTCTGGTTTTAAGAAACGGGACCGACGGTTTAAAATTGTCAGTTGCTTTTGCTTGAAACCAGTCATGTCTAAATCGAACCTTGAGGATCTGCTGTCAATGCCTTTGCTCAGAGCTTAGGGCTACTGTGACGGTGATCAGGTTGACTTTGCAAGACTATGACGATTTACTGAATTACGAGTCGGCGACCAAGACATGTAGTTTGCCTGGGCTAGGTCAGGCTCTATGGGTCCTTTTTTTTATTAATGAGAGGCTAAAGCTAGGGGCACACGCCATAGGTATCGAACTTACGACTTGCATCTTGTGAGTACAGTCCCACTAGCAAGGTTGCTCTCAATTCAGATAGAGAGAGAGGGTAATTGGATCGTTCCTACCATTCTACTCAAGTCCGATCATTGATTTTAAGTGGCATGATAATAATAAAGTTGTCTTTCTTGATATTTTAAATACTTTAAAAATATACTTATATTTTCAAAAAGTAACAGTGACAGACTGGCCCTGCTTTCCTCATAATAAGTTCCTGCTAATGGGTTGGATGTGATTGTTTATAATGTTCTCAACCCACTACCACCCACCCACCAACCTATCATTTAACCAACAAACAGAGACCGGCTTACTGAATCCAGGAAGGACTCTAATTGAAGTCTGTATCCCCGCTAGCTTTAACTTGCATCCCCTTAAATACAAAATTGTCTCCCTTAAAAGTAGTTAGAAGTAGATTCTAATTAGTTGATTTCATGTCAGCAGGGTTAAGTAAACCAACATATATATATGTATGTGTGTGTATATATATATATATATATATATATATATATATATATATATATATATATACACATATATATATATATATATATATATATACACATATATATATATACACATATATATATATATAGAGAGAGAGAGAGGGGGGTCTTAAGTGGCCATCTTAGTGTATAATCTTATGTCTACGTTTTATCTTTGAGATCAAGGGTAGAAGCTTGAATCAAAGGTACCATTGTATGATTGTACTTACATGCAAAGTGATTCACATCTCTACCATCGATCTAAAAAATCGAATGATAGAAATGTTGGTGTAAGGCTATGTTCCAAAATGCATTATGGAGTTAACACACCATCTCTCTATATATATACATATATACATACATATATATACATACATCTCTCTCTAGTGGCCGATCTAGAAAATAGTGTTGGAGGAGGCGACATATATTTCATCGTGTTTACTTTTACTTTTTACTTTCCTATATCAAGCAAGGTAACATGATTAGTCCCTTTCTCTCTCCACCTCCTTTTTCTATATTAGTAACATAATCTTGCATCATTGTCACAATAAATAGATTTGGTGATAAAAGAAGAAAACATTTAATGCACATTACATTTTTAATTCTAATCTTCATTATTTAACATGTAAATCAAATGATGGAATGATGCATTAAATGTAAAATATAAAAACACAATGAGACACTTAATTTTAATATTTGAGATCAATAGTAAAGTTTGAATTACTTTATGTTTAATGCATATGTTAAATCAAATATAAAATAGAAAAGTATAATAATACTTTTTTAATTCAAATTTTTCTATGATTGAACTCAAAGATCAAATTATTAAGGTGCTTATGTACTGAACCACATTATGCATTTAGGACTCTCTCTCTCTCTCTCTCTCTCTCTCTCTCTCTCTCTCTCTCTCTCTCTCTCTCTCTCTCTCTCTCTTATTCTCCAAAATGCAACAAACATGTGAATGTGCCGTATAAGGTAACTTAGAAGGCTCTTTCTCAGTGCAAATTCGCCCAATTGAAATGCAAACTTAATAAATTCAGCACGTTCATTTTGCTCGACAAAAACATGAAGAAAAGACTGACTGCACAGGAGATCCTGACAGGCGAAGCCAAGATAATCATCAATAAGAAGAGTATAAGAAATTCAAACTGTATATATGAATCAAAATTTACCTTGATCCAACTTGTTTAAATCTGATCTAACCTCAGTTCTGACCAGGTGTATATTCAAATCAAACTTGAACCAAACAATACTGGGTTGGCTCTGACTTCAAGATTTATGCTCGACTTGGAAATGGATCTTAGAAGGACCCAATTTTTCTATATCGAAGCATGTCTCTACCAGAACCCGTTAACCTATTTTGGTCCTCACAATCACGCATACCTTACAGGAAACTGGAATAGAATCAAGATGGTTTGGGTTTGTCTTAACCTTAGACCCAATTAAAAATGCGCCACAAGCCCAAACCACACCAACTTGTGTGCACCCCTTGGTTATAGCCAGTTCGACCTTAAACACCGCGCATATGTTTGTAAGATGGGCTCCATGACCCTGTGCTTCGAATAGCAGCGTCAGAACCTAGCATATCTCCTCACAGTATCCAGGACGTGCTCTGATGAAGATGGACTGAATTGGAGAAAAAGTACGAACCTGATCACAGGTTTACTGTCTTCGTGGGTTTGACGTACACGATTCACAATAACAGGTTGAGCAGTGATCACAAGTCCTTATCTAATGAATAATCTAGTTGTCCATTACACATTCTGAAGACGATTCCCAGTGCGATGTTTGGTCTAGGAGTCATACCAGTGCCCAGCAATCACAGCATGGATGAGACGTCACAGGCTGAGCCACAGATTCTGCTGTTATCAACTCGGATATCTGCGAAAATCAACATCACAGTTGAATAACACGGAGGTTCTTGAGACGGCAGATAGGATCGATATTTTTGTGTCGAAAGGAAACACTTCGTGGATGGGAAAAAATTCTGATATTCATTAAATGACATTTGATAAAGATGGCAGAATGGAAAACTGGTATAAGAATTGTAGTCTTAATTTCTAATTTTACAGATAATATGGACAACACAAGAAATGGTAAATTGCTGATCTACAAAGAGCGACATCATTGATACCAGATATTCTTTTTTGCATCAGGTCAAAATTCTCAATCTGAAGTTTCAGAAGCCTTGCTTTCGTCTGCATTGGACTCGATTTAGGTCAAAATTCTCAATCTGAAGTTTCAGAAGCCTTGCTTTCGTCTGCATTGGACTCGATTTTGTGTCCATCCTGCATTTCACCATTTTCTTGAACCAATCCATTGTCCGAGATGCTACTTCTCCGTTCAATCTGAACCACACCATCAGATGCTTTTTGGCTTCCTCTGATGATGGGCAAAGATGAGACGAGAAGCCGCTGAACGCCATCAAAAGAATTCTTTAGATCAATCAAAGTAGCGCCACCAACATAACAACGACCGAAGCATGTCACACAGTAAGGGCATGCAACCTGTGCAGCAGATGATAAAAGAAGTTTAACTACAGATAGCACGTCCGCAAGATCTAAGGAAGAAAGAGTTGAAAGTTCAGGGTCCTGACCTCAAGGAATGCACGACAAAGTGAATGGAAAAGTACAGACTCGTTTTCCCGAAGCATCCGAGTTGCATTATACCTCATTAGAGAGTTAGCAACAGCCTGCAGGCCCTTTTGTGCTTCTTGTGCAAGAGCATCCTTTAGACTAATGGGGAAACATGGACGTAATTCATTCATGGCCACTGACATGCCTGCACGGACAACGAGAAATTTTAGAAACCACTTCTACAAGCCTACACCTAGTTCTCGGATGATGCTTCGTGATTCAACTGTGCACAAGGTGCAGACTACGAGTACATCCAAGATTAACATGAAGCAATAACAACATAAACATAAATCTATGACTTTCAGAAGGCCTAAACAGGAAACCTGACATTTGGTGGCAGGATGGTCCTAGGTTCTGGAAGATAAATAAATGATAAATTAACTAAGCATTTTGAATAACTTCTCACAGCAAAATTTTCTTATGGTCTCTGATCCCCATGATTGAAAAAATAAGTAAAACCAACAGAAAAAGACCACCAGTCTTTCATGATACTTCTATAAAAAAAAGGCTTTTTGACAATAGATTATTCTGAAACAAAAAAACCTCAAAAACGCCTCCAGTAGATTAAGACCAATGAAAAACATAAAAAAGTACAAAAATATAAATCCAAGGAAAAAACCACAAAATATGATAAGAAATCAAGTTAAGAAAGCCTATGATAATGTTCATGATAAACTATTATTCCATTGTAGGGAGTATGAAGACATCACAACTTTATCATTTAAAGATGACACCACTAAAAGAGCTCAGACAATTGTGTACCTAACCCTACCCTCCTCCTTTCTCTGGGCTTGGACTGGCTATGTAAGGCCCCCTTCATATCATGATTTTCTACATTTAACCAAGAAATCTTCTGTGCTTAAAAGTCAAACATGAAATGGTATAGGCTCTGCTCTGGGTGTGGGTTTAATCGGAATATCTAATTTAGCACAATGAACAAATCTTGATTCATAGCACGATATCTCTAGATTAGAACCTATAGAAAAGGTATTAAAGAACTTAAACCATCACAATTTCATTAAATCACTATTCATTTTCCTAAAATATATTTTCAATGTGTCAGATTGAACAATTTGGTACCGTCATGCAAAAATGATATAGACTTGTATCAGCAAACTGGTATAAACCTAGAATCGGACAACCACTGGAAGAACATACAATCAAATGCTAGTCCTATGGAAGTTATAATGTTTCTCAAAGTGAAGACAGAAAAGGAAAACTGCATCATAAATTTTGGTTAAAAGACTTGCACGCATAATCAAAAGTGTAGGCAGCAAAAGATAAATAGCAAATCTCATCAGGTTTAGGACAATTGTTGCAAAAAGGTGACTACTCGTTGAAAGTCACACCAAACAGCATCAAGAATAAGAAAGTTACAAGTCATTCGCCAACTACGAAGGGAAAAGTAGAAAAGATAAGAAAATTGGCATTGTATAAGCTTACCATTGACAAATACAGCAAGAGGAGGATGCTCCATTAAAGATGATGGAGGTGTCACATCATCCTGAGCATCATCAACTCCTTTTCCAGTTGTGATACCCAGTGGTGGTATTGGTACCCAACGGTGTGAATCCAAAACCACCTGCAATTTGGAAAACAGTAATTATAAACAAGAATACAGACTGTCCATGAAAATGCACAAAAGTAAAACAGCTTTCTCCTTTCGCTTTTCCATATGTAAAAATAAGCCTCCAGGGAAAAGCCGAAATATGTGAACATACCTGAAAGTTTTCAACTGCTGCGGCAATATTCTTTGAGAAGAGGTTCTGCGCTGCACTGAATAATGTTGCAATAAGATGATCCACTAGAATAAGTGAAATTTTTTAACAGATGCACACATATGACTGGATATTTAAGTCCTTACTCTTCAAACAGTGAAGAAAGCAATCCACGGAAGTCCAACCCAACAAATCCAAGGCTCATGCCTGAATACTGCAAGAAATTTGACAGAATACAATAATTCCATGATAAAAAAGTGCTTAGCAATATAGCTAAGGAACCTGTAAATGCAAGCTTTCAAGAAAATACAATATTCAACAAGTGAAGCAAAAGAGACAAGAAGGTCCATGAAGACCCTAAAATACCATTCAAAATACTATGAGCTGTGGCTCAACCTAATAAGGGTTGATTTGAGGCTCAACGATTATATAATATATGCATACATATGTATCTACCTATGTAAATACCATATCTGATGTAATTGATATTTAAAATCAATGTAAGAACACAGACATGCATGCACGAGCACGTTCATACACACATACACACACACTGATAAGATTTGAAATGTACAAGCTGTGGCTGTGTGAGGTCCACGGAAGCGAACCCACAGTTTTTTCAGGAAGCAGAAAGTATTGGTTCAGAAAAAAAGCAATAAACAGATGCTGTCAACGATCCCCTGGAGGGCCGCAATACTGTTGAACCTTGTTTGCCTTAACCTTCAGTGGGTGCGATACTAGTAAACTCATGTTCCGCATCACTAACCTGCATACCTAAAACATCCCCGCCTCTCCCTTCCTAATAGAAAATGGAAGGCTGTTTTGACATCAAATTTGGAGACAAACTATGGGAAGTTCCTCACAGGATGAGATCTTTAAGCTACTTGTCAGACTGAAAGTTACCAAGTTACCCTTGCCCAAGCTTGATAAGCAGTGGAAGAGTGGCAGTCCTTTTCATTAATCCGTTTTTCAATCTATGCTTTGGGAACCCTTAGATGCATGAAAAATTGAGGTTACATAGCCAATCTGAGGGTTAAGCTCTAAGAACCAGAACCTCAGGCTACTCACTGAAAATACAACTCCCAGACATATTTTAACTTTTGAATAGAATCAATTGACTGATAAAAGAAAGAGAAAGCAAGCCCCATTCTTCATTGATTTTCAGATATTGGAGCTACCCACGTTGGAAGGTGATTGATAAAGTGTATAGAATGACTGAGATACTTAGATCAGTAATGCATTTCTGACCAGTTCTAAACTTTATAGTCATGCCTGACTGCAGCATTCAAATCACATTTTTTACCCGTTACCATGTCTGGATAAAATGGAGCTGATCAGATTGGCTCTTCCATTAGTCCATCAAACAGGTAGCGTAGATGTTAACAGTAAGAACTACTTAAAAATTTAGAAACAATCTTGATGTCATGGAAACGCATCGGCAGTAAAAAATTCAGGGAAGTACCTTACCATGCACAAGTCAAGGATACTAGAAAGCAGTGCACCCTCAGTTATCATAGGCAACATGGTCTTCAAAGTGTTCAGATGAGAAGATATTTGGTGCATGGCCCAACTAAAAAGAAGACCACCATCATAGTTTTCTTCATTACCAGATGTATCATCAACAAATATGGCACGGTATTGATTAACAACATCAAACAGATGCATCCGATGACAGTTAACCAATCCCCTCAAATATTCATAAACATTTCTCTGATCAAGATCATCAATAATGCTTGCAACCCATGATTCTCTGCATCTTAAGAACTGTTTCCAATAGAAAACATACATTAAACAGGTAGAATTGCCACTATATGATTGAATAAGCACATTACTTGTCAAGCAAACATGGATTACTAAAAGCCAGCCTGCATCAATGTGTCGCGATTATTGTTTTGCCAGGAGAACTTATAACATGACATTGTTATTTTGTATACCTGTAAACGCATTTCAGACTCTGTGAACACTCCAATACGTTTTAAATATGAAATAACTCTAAGGCATTCTGGCAACTGCATAACAGAACAATTTCTAATTAAACATCAACGTCAATGATATTTACATTTATTGTAAAATCTTGCAAGTTACATACTCAATCATAAGCATGTTATTGAACTCAAGAAAGTCTTTTAACATGCCTGTATATTAGATCGCAGCCTCTGGAGAAGCTGAGAGAGCAATGACTGGGTTGTCTGCTTCACTTCAGCTGCTAATGATTGAATGACTGGCGATCTACAAAAAGAGGACGGTGTGTGAGGCATATATATCCCTGAGCAAAATTTTAAGTACACTGGGAGTACAAACTTACATTTACTCTAAGACACAAAAAAAACCTTCACTTACTCTGAATGTGTCTTGGCTAGTCTGGAAACAAAAGCTTCCAGGTCAAGAGCTTCGTCATAGTTCCCATTACGTATACAACTGTTCCACAAAGAACAACAAGCTCAAGTTAGATAATAGTGTTAAAAATGTATAGTGTGCAGCGCACACACTCATGTAAATGTGCAACACGTGTGCACTTGTATTTCAGTTTCTTATTGTTTTCTTCTTCTTTATTTTTATTATGTTTTACCATGTCGTGCAAAGGGAGCAGCTAGGAGGTTCTGTTTCATCATGTACTGCAAAGAGGGCCCAGCAGCTAGGAGGTTCAACAGCTAGATTTCTAGCCGTTGGGCATCCTCCAACAGCTAGTTGACTGTTGGGCTCTCCTATTTAAAGCCCCTCAAGGGGGTAATGTATAGTGAGCCTTTGAGGCTGATTAATGAGATATTTATTCAAGTTTATTCAGCTGAGTTATATTTTCTGAGATTTACATTCCGTTTTGAGTCACATTTGTGGCCAAGATACTGTGAATCAGATTGGAAGACTGTGGCAGTCAATTGGCAAAGCACTCAAGGTGCTGATTGTTTCCATGGTATCAGAGTGCTAGTCGCTCTTGGGGCTACATTGGGAAGCAGGCCATGTGGAAGAAAACATCTACAAGAAAAAGAAGACTTTCGGTTCTCTTGTGGATTTCTTTCTCATTCATTTAAGAAAGAATACTTCTCGTTCTTAAGATATTTTCATCAAGTTTAAAGTTTCGATTCAAAGTTATTAATGAAAGAAAAGGAAATTAATTTCCGTTTGACTAGCTCAAACTATAAGACATGGGCTCAGTCGATGAAAAATTACACAGATTTCAAAAACTATGGGGCTATGTAAGTGGAATCAAAGTAGAGCCATCCACAAGAGCTACTTTGGAACAAAAAGAAGAATATTAAAGTGGTCATAGGACCATTTTATGAGTTCTTATGAATAATGTTGGTGACCACATACGTGATGTCTTGTTGGATTTCACGAATGCCAAAGATGCATGTGATTATTTGAAAAAGGTACATTTTCAAAGTGTTGTGACTCATAGAATGACCCTTCGTGATAAGTTATCATCTCTTAGACAAGGGAATAAGAGAATAAATGAATATTATGGTGAATTTTCAAATGTTTAGAATCAACTCGTAGCTATGAAAGAAAGTGCATACGCTATCTTGACATAAGGCAATGCGTACAAAATGAAGATTTCATTTATCAACTCCTTAGGAGCTTAAGAGAAGAAATTGAAGGAATACAGACCTCTCTTATGTACTCAAAGCCATTCTAACAAAAGAAGAGGTACTTGTTGATCTCCTAATAGCGGAAACAAGAATTAATAGAACTAGGCTCCATAAGAACTCCGCATTGACCGCATCTAAACCGGGTGCCAGTATAAGACCTTACTGACCCCCACACTTCAAGCAAAAAGGACCTAGTGATACAAAAAAATTGCTTCTATTATAAATAAATAGGGCATATCGTGAAGAAATGTCTCAAATTAAAGAAAAAGGTGGCCATTATGGATGGAGAAGTAGACCAAACTTACATCCTCCTTACAACAAAATGAACAACTAGAGCTGCAATTAAAAGAAAAAACATCAATTAGTGTGGTATACTCCACTACCTCCCATGGAGTACAAGGTATGAATCGATGGTTACTTTGGGAGTGTCTTTTCACATGAAATGAAATGAAAAACTTTTAAACACATACACAAACAAAGCTTTTTATACATGTATTTTTACCATTAATAGAACAAAATTAAAAGTTGACAAAATAGGATATCTTCAAAATAAAGATCTCTCAATTTCAAAAGTTAATTTTGTTTTAAAACTAAATTTAAACTTATTTTATGTATCACAAATTTCAGATAATAGGTGTGTTCTTACCTTCACATCTAACGGTTGCATTGTAAAGGATCGCCTCTTGAAGAAGGTGCCTGGATGTAGCCATAGAGAAGGAGGTCTTTACATAACGGACTATCTACGTACTCAAAATTTTGGATATTCTAATGTTGTGTCAAAAAATGCACTCTTATGGCATACAGGCTTGGCTATCTAAATATTCAAAAGTTGTATGAATGTTTTTCTATTTGAATAAAAATATTGAAAATTTTGTTTGCAAATATTGTGCTATTGATAAAATGAAACATCTTCTATTTTTCTAAAAGAACACATATTACAAGCAAACCTTTTGAAATAAGGGTCATGCACCTATCATGTCAAACAGAGGAGTTTCTTATGTAATCTTTGTCGATGATTTTACTAGGTATTGATGGATATATCTATTAAAAGCCAAGTCATATGTTTTCAAGAACTTCGTTATTTTTCACAACCTTATTAAAATCAATTTAATTATAATATTAAGGTTTTCATATTTGACTATGTGGGTGAATTTGTCTCAAAAGAGTTTAAAAAATACTTTGAAGAAAATAAAATTTTTCATCAAACCTCTTGTACACAAACTCCACAACAAAATGGTGTTACCGAACATAAGCATCGACACATAATAGAGACCACTAGGACCCTGCTCTAGAAATTTATGGGCCAAAGCTATCATGACTTCTGTTTATTTAATAAATAGAATGCCATCTTCTATGTTGTAAAATACTTCACCGATTGAGAAACTATTTAAAATTAGTCCTAACTATTCTCATTTAAGAGTTTTTGGATGAAAATTATTTGTTTTCACTAATAGAGGAGATAAACTCTATCTTTGTGCCATTGAATGTGTTTTCGTGGGATATGGCATATAAAAAGAGTACTTCTTTCAAAATGATGTTTCTAATTCAAGTGATAACTCTAGATATTCTTTCTTGATTGACGTTTTTGGTAATCAGGAAGACATAAATCAAGAAGAGAGTGTAGAGACTCAACATTTTAACGAGCCTTTGCAATCAAGAATAACCCCATTTGAAAGATATTATACTAGGCAAAATCCAAGGACTACCGAACCTTTCCTAAGAAGATCTAGTAGGGATTCCAGGCCCCCTACCACAACATCGAGCACTATTAACTGTTATTTCAACCATTAGGGAACCTAAGATCTTTAAAGAAGCTCAAGTATCCCAAGTATGGGTTGATGTTATGACTAAGGAATCAGATGCCTTAAACAAAGTTCAAACATGGAGAGTCATTTGTCCTGAGACTAAGAAGCCTATAAGATGCAACTGGGTATACAAGATTAAGACAAAGAATGATGATACTCTAAAAAGACGTAAAACTCATTTAGTTACCAAAGGATACTCTGAAGAATATGGAATTTATTATGAGGAAACATTTGCTCCAGTAGCTAGAATGACCACAGTTAGGACTCTTATAACTATAAGTGCAATTAGAGACTAGAATATCTTTGAAATGGATGTCAAAAATGCCTTCTTAAATAGATGGTTAAAAGAATATGTCTACATGGAACCTCCTCGTGGTCTTACCATTTTAAAAAATCATATTTTGCATCTCAAAAAATCTTTATATGAACTCAAGGAAGCTCCTAAGACTTGGTTTGACAAAATGTTATACTGACACTGTATTGTTTCTAAGAAAATTTGTTGTAAGTATTATAGTCTTGTTATTATACGTAAATGACATGATTATCACAGAGAGTGACAATGCAAGGATACAATACATTAAGGACTTTGGTAAGGAATTTAAAATGAAAGACCTTGGTCATCTACGTTACTTTCTTAGTATTGAGGTACCTCGTACTAATACAAGTTTTTTCTTGTCTCAAACTAAATTTGTTAATGATATTATCACTAGATCAGGACTCACAAATGACAAGACACCTGAGACACTTAAGGTGCTCAATTTTAAGATGAAATTCATAGATGGCGAGCCACCTAAAGATCTCACTCCATACCGAGAAATAATTGGGGCTTTGACTTATCTAACTATTACTCGTCTGAACATCACTCATGGTGTTTACACAATAAGTTAGTTTCAACATGCACCTACCACAGTGCATATGAGTGTTGTCATGCAAATAGTTCAATATGTCAAACATACTACTTAAAAAGGAGTTTTCTTATCTTCTTCATCCTCTCTTAGTTTAATTGTTTATACTTACGTAGATTAGGGTGGTGATGTTAATGAGAGACACTCTATTATTGGTTAGAGTGTTTTCTTTAGTGACTCTATCATCTCATAGAGGTACAAGAAATAACAAAAGGTGTCTCTCCTCTAGTGCAGCAGAATACATATCCATGACCAATACTACCACAGAATTACCTTGGAATCTGGATCATACGACTACTCTAAGATCTAGATATAACACTTGAGACCATACCATACCTTGCATGTATTGTGACAATAAGAGTGTTATGTACATAGCCAATAACAACAGCTTCCACAAACGTACTAAGCATATTGAAATGGACCGTCACTATGTGTATAAAGAACATCTACAATGGCACTTATATCTACACTTTGTACGCTCAAAATATCAACTTGTAGATGTGTTTATTAAGTCACTCTTAGCTCCACGATTTTAGTTTTTCATAGACAAACTTTCGATTATGAGGAGGGGTGTTAAAAATGTATAGTGCTCCGACGTATGTCTGCACACACTCATGTAAATGTGCACCACGTGTGTACTTGTATTTCAGTTTCTTATTGTTTTCTTCTTCTTTATTTTTATTATGTTTTACCATGTCATGCAAAGGGAGCAGCTAGGAGATTCTGTTTCACCATGTACTGCACAGAGGGCTCAGCAGCTAGGAGGTCCCAATGGCTAGATTTCTAGCCGTTGGGCACCCCCCAACAGCTAGTTGGCTGCTGGACTCTCCTATTTAAATCCCCTCAAAGGGGTAATGTATAGTGAGCCTGTGAGGCTGATTAGTGAGATATTTATTCAAGTTTGTTCAGCTGAGTTATATTTTCTGAGATTTACATTCTGTTTTGAGTCACATTTGTGGCTAATATCCTGTGAATCAGATTGGAAGGCTGTGGCAATCAATTGGCAAAACACTAAAGGTGCTGATTGTTTACAAATGGATGGCATCAAACTAGAAGATAGGTAGACCAATTGAACCCTCATTCCGTTATGATGATGATAAACAAATTAATCCATATCAATGCATCAAGGAAGAACCAAGCCAAAGCCACATCTATTACCAATGCTTTAGAACAATCTATAAATGTTGCATCAACACAAAAATCTCAAAAGGAAACGGATTTATCCAAGCTACAAGATTTTGACTTTTTAATGAACAGTGACAATCAATCTGTACTGTTAGATCAACTTGAAACTGCACAAAAAAGAAGATTTATTTCAACAAGTGCTTCTGCACCAAAAACCACTAAGCATGCAACTGCAAGTATACATATTCAATCGAATCACATGCATATACGTGAATATCCATGGATATACACATGTATGTATTTACATGTACATGTGTATTTTTGTGTGTGTGCCTTTGGTTGTGTATAACCTTTATCATAAGACTTGTTAACAGTGTGAAGGTCAAGTTTATGCAACTATGAGCGACAGGCACTTATGTGAAAACCAATGAGTCACTTCAAGGAACGTTCAGCATATTTTATGCATATGCAGAGAAGATGAAGGCACCACAAAGAAAACCCATGGCATACGTGTCCATAAGCTGTGGTATTTCAAGCAGATCAAGCAATGTGCTGTGATTAGCCAGTAACATGCGATTCAGCTTCCTCTTCTCTAAAATCTGTTGAGCAGAATCAATAAACTCCATGCAACCAGCTGTGAGCTTTGGAATTTCTTCTATCTGGAAAAAATAGGAAATGAAACACGTGACAATAATATCAAGAGTCCTCAATGTCGCTTAGTAATTTTGAAACCAACAAAAGAAGGAGACACTTAGTACAAGGATGCATATTAATCTGTGAAGCTAATGCAAATTCATAAAACCTAGATTATAAAACATGGTTTCCAAAAACTTGAAATTATGAAGTGACCCTGACAGAGAGAAAACACAAATGGGTATGAATATCAGAGTATCTATTCAAACTACACATGCAGAGGAATAACAGGCTTCAGTATTGGTTGCCAGGAGCTGCAGGTGACAATTTCCCATCGACCCCTCATCAGCAAGCAGAGAGAGGGAATCATTGCTAGAATGCTATAGCTTTTTCAGCATCAAGCACTATTCCTCTAATAAACGTTTCAGAGCTGTTAATAATTGAAATGAGAATAGTGCCAAACCATAGACATGCCAATTAAGGTCCAATAATACCTCATAGTGAGGATGATGAATTATTTATAACAACTTAAGCCTTTTCCCATACTAGATGGGGCTACATGGATTCTTTGTTTGCATAGAGCTCGATCCTGTGCCATACCAATAGTTAACTCAACATAAGCTACATAATTCTTTATTGTTTCCTTCCAACAGGACCAACACTTTTGTAGTCTTCCTCTTTTAACATTTTCACCATCTAGTTTCTTACAACTTATCTTAAATGATTTCCCCTCATTTTATTATCTATTTGTAGTTTATTCCTCATAACCTCATTATGTATGGTCCTTCCTTGTGCGACCATACATTCATCTCAGCAACATCTTTTGTACATGTTGATGGTAAACTACCTACCATATGATTTAACAGACCTAATTGCTAGTTTATATTTCTTATCACATAGAATACACGATTCCTCTCTCCATTTTAACCAACCTATGTTAATTTTATACGTAATTATCATCAATTTTTCGGTCGCCATAAAAAACTAATCTTAACTACTTAAAACTTTTCTTATGAGGGATACCATGTGTCTCAATCTTAATTTCTGTCACTAAAGTAACCAAATGACCAACCTAAATTCCATATATTTTGTGTGTGTTCTACAAACTCGGAAGCTTTTACTTTCTAATATTTCTACCCATACTACTAATTTTCTATTAACCTTTTTCTTTGACTCATCCACAAATACAATATCATTCATAAATAACATATGCCAAGGTACCTTATCTTGACTAAGCTTTGTTAACTCTTCAATAACTAAGGTAAATAAATATGAACTTAAAGTTGATATTTGATATAATCCAATATTATCTTCAAAGAAATCCACCGTTGCTTAATGAATCCTCGCACATATTTGTGCATCATCATACATGTCTTGTAATATTGGTATACATCAATGAGATATTAAAATACATATATTTATCTTGTATATTTTACTGCATTTTTCTACATGCATGTAATCAAACACCAGGGCCACCTAGCAGGGACACTAGGGGAGCCCAACGGCTACTTTTAGCAGCCAGCAGCTACAGGCTGCTCACTACCTTCTCTCTTTCCTTTCTGTGTTCTCTACTCTATAAATACTTACCTTGTACATAATGAATGTTAAACCTTCTTGGCCAATTTATATACATTCTTTTGAGTGTATTTGCTATTGTTAGTGCATTTGCTATTATTCTATCATTTTCTAAGGCTTTTCATAGTCATACTTCGGTGACCCACGATTGTTGTATACGTGTATTGAATATCCGTTGCTCCATTAAACACGTTAAAGCATCATCTTCATTACATGATATAAGAGCCTATATGCTCTTCGTGATTATAAAATCACTATCTCGAGAAGCATGCCAAAGTCTAAAGTCTCTATTCAAGGAACTTGAGATTACAGTACTTTTTCAAGCGGGGACAATTTATCGTTTGAAGCCTCTACTCCTTAAAGATAGAAGAAAATGTTTCAATTTTCGATTAATAAATTCCTACTACAAAACATGGACCCAATTAATGAAAATTTATTTATATTTTAAAAATTTATGGGGCTATGTCAATGGATTGAAGGTGGAACCCTCTATAAATGTCACTTTTGAACAAAAAGAGGAATTTGAAAGAGGTACTACTACAACTAAGCCTTTTCCCATACTAGATGGGGTCGGCTAAATGGATTCTTTGTTTTTTATAGAATCCATGTTAAGTCTGACAAAGTTTTACGTTGGCTGTCGGAAGTCTAGCGCAACTCTCCTCTTTTATCTAGGCTTGGTATTTGAAATAGGTAATAAGACGATTTTATAATCCCGCCCATGTAAGGGATCACCCTTGCATTGCAGCATCCCAAGCCCAAATAAAGAAAGAGGGTTGTGTTAGGCTTTCGATAGCCAGCGTAAAACTTTGTCGAATTTTTATATCATGGATTACACAAATTATGAGCATTGATTTGGGGCATCCTCGCCTAGCGACACGTTGTACAGCCCGAATGCAGTGATAAATAAGCAAGGGTCACTATATTTTTGCTCAAATATAGTGAATCAATTGGATAGAGGGTTCCCACATCATGGACGGGTATAAGTAAAGAAGTTAGTACCGCTACATTGTTGCCCGAATGTAGTGAATAATTTATAGAGAGGGTCTCCGCATTTTCAACATGGACGAATGCGGGGGTTAAGGAAGCTAGTCCTAGATAATAAGATTCATATTGGTTCTTGGAATATCGGAACATTATCCGGTAAGCTAATAGAGACGGTAGATCCTATGATTCGAAGAAAGATTCATATTCTATGTTTACAAGAAACAAAGTGGGTTGGAGAAAAAACAAAAGAGATAGACGATAAAGACTTTAAATTATGGTACTCAAGTAAGGAAAAGGCTCGAAACAGAGTTGGTATTATCATAAATAAAGATTTAAAGGATAGTGTAGTAGACATACAACAATATGGTGACCGAATCATGACGTTGAAATTAGTGTTAGGAGTAGAGGTTTTGAATATAGTTTGTGCTTACGCACCCGAAGTAGGACTAAAAGATAGCATAAAGACAGCTTTTTGGGAAGAGTTAGATAAGGTGATTCAAAGGATTCACAAATAGAGATGATTTGTTTAGGAGGAGACTTAAATGGACATGTCGGTAAAGAGGCATTAGGATATCAAGGTATTGATGGAAACTTTGGCTTTGGGGATATAAATGAGGAAGGTAGGGAGATTTTAAATTTTGCTATGGCATTTGATCTCTTTATAGTCAATACAATCTTCAAAAAACGAGATTAACATTTAATTACTTATAAGAGTGGCTTATCATAAACACAAATTGATTACATTATTTGTAGAAAAAAAGATAAGAGTGTGCTGCAAAGATTGCAAGGTAATTTCAAGAGAAAGCTTAACCACTCAACATCGACTTTTAGTTATGGATTTACAAATAAAAAAATGAACAAAGAAGAAAAGAGTGTATCAAGCTATTCGAACTAAATGGTGGAACCTCAAAAGCGAGAAAGAAGATATATCTAAACAGAAAGTCCTTCAAGGAGAAGTTTGGAATTATGTTGGTACACCCTGTGAAATGTGGAACAATATGGTTATACATATTAGGAAAGTGGCGAAAGACGTGTTAGGTGTATCTAAGGGAGGTGTATCAGCACAAAAAGAAGCTTGGTGGTGGAGTGAAGTAGTGCAAAATAAAATCAAGGAAAAGAAGGCATGTTACAAATTACATTATGCTAAGAAAACTAGTAAAACTTTAGAGGCTTATAACAAAACAAAGAAGGAAGCGAAAAAAACCATCAGTAAATCAAAAGCTAAAATTTGAGAGAATTTGTATAAAAAACTAAACTCAAAAGATGGTGAAAGAGATATTTTTAGGATAGCTAGGGCTAGAGATAAGAAAACTAAAGATCTTAATTATGTTAAATGCATCAAAGACGATGATGAAAAAATTCAATGGCAAATGATGATATAAGAAATAGATGGAAAAACTATTTTTATAAGTTTTTTAATGAAAATAAAGATGTTAGTGTTAGCTTAGGAGGGTTGGCCAAATCAGAAAAGTTTATAAACCACAATTTCTACAGACATATTCAAAAGAATGAAGTCAAAAAAACTCTTAACATATGAAGGATGGTAAATCGGTAAGACCAGACAATATTCCAATAGAAGTTTAAAAAATACTAGGAGAAATAGGAATCACTTGGCTCACAAGACTATTTAATGAAATATGGAGAAACCAAAAGATGCCCGAGGAATGGAGAGCGGGTACACTTATACCCAAATATAAGAACAAGGGTGCAAATTATCGAGGTATCAAGTTAATGAGCCATACTATGAAATTGTGGAAAAGAATTATTGAATGTCGGTTAAGATAAGTATCAAGTACAATAGAGAACCAATTTGGATTCATGTCAGGTAGATCTACTGTTGAAGCGATTTACCTTTTGAGACGTCTTATGAAACATTTTAGAGAAAAAAAGAAAGACCTTCACATGATATTTATTGATCTAGAAAAAACTTACGATAGGGTACCGAGGGAGGTTCTTTGGAGAACCTTGGAAAAAAGAGGTATCCCATTGACATACATTAACCTTATAAGAGACATGTACGATGGTGCAAAAACATGTGTGAGGACTCATGAAAGAATGACAGACTTCTTTGAAGTTAATATTGGGTTACATCAAGGATCAACTTTAAGTCCATACTTATTTATAATGGTGATTGATGAGTTAACAAAACACATTCAAGATGAAGTACCTTGGTGTATATTATTTGCAGATGACATTGTGTTAGTGGAGGAGTCTAAGGAAAAAGTTAATAATAGAAAATTAGAACTATGGAGAGAAGCATTAGAAAGCAAAGGCCTCCGACTTAGTAGATCAAAGACAGAATATATGGAATATAAGTTTGATAATTTGGTTACTTCAGAGGACATATAAATTAAAATTGACACACAATGCAACCCCCAAAAGAAAAGTTTTAAATACCTAGGATCAATTTTTAAGAGTGATAGAAGAATTGATGAAGATGTTATGTATAGAATTAATGTTGGTTGGTTAAAATAGAGAGGAGCATATGGTATTCTTTGTGATAAGAAGATACCATTAAAGTTAAAAGGTAAATATTATAGAGCAGCAATTAGACCTGCCATGTTTTATGGTTCTGAGTGATCATCAACATGTACAAAAGATGTTTGTGACAGAAATGAAGATGTTGAGATGGATGAGTGGTCATACAAGAAAAGACCGTATACATAATGAGGTTATTAGAAACAAATTAGGAGTGGCACCAATAAAGGATAAAATGAGAGAATATCGTTTAAGATGGTTTGGACATATAGAAAGAAGATCAAAAGAAGAACCTCTAAGAAGGTTAGAAAAACTAAATTTGGAAAGTATTAAAAGACGTAGAGGACGACCACAAAAGTGTTGGAAAGAAACTAGCTTATTGCGAGTTAACTGCTAACATGGCACACAATAGGGATCTGTGGAAACAAAGAATCCATGTAGCCCGACCCCATCTAGTATGGGAAAAGGCTTAGTTGTTGTTGTTGTTGTTGTAATAAAAGAGGTAGAAGACGACCACAAAAGTGTTGGAAAGAAACAATAAAGAATGATCTAGATTATTATGAGTTAACTACTAACATGGCACATGATAGGGCTCTGTGGAAACAAAGAATCCATGTAGCCGACCCCATCTAGTATGGGAAAAGGCTTAGTTGTAGTTGTAGTTGTAGTTGTAGTTGTAATAAGACAATTTTATAGGTTCTTATGAATAATATAAATGATCACATTAGAGACACCTTGGCCAACTTTACTAATTCGAAAGAGGCATGAGAATACTGGAAGAAATCTCATGTTCAAAGTGATGTAGCATAGGATGGCATTACGTGATAAAATGTCATAAAAAAGACAAGAAGACAAAGGGGTTCATGAGTTCTATAGTGAGTATTTCAATATTTGAAATTAATTAAATAGATATAAAAAGAAGTGTACAAAATGTCTTAGTGAAAGACAATGTGAAGAAAATGAAGACTTCTCATATAAATTTTTGAGAAGTCTTAGAGAGAAATTCAGAGTAAGATCTTTCCTTATACATCATAAACCCTTTCCCATTAAAGAAGAGGTTCTTACTGACCTCCAAATGACGGAAACAATACTTAATAAGTCAGGCTTCAAAAGACCTTAGACGCATCAAAGCCTGGAGCACACATTAAGACATATCGACCTCCACATTTTAAGACATATTGACCTCCACATTTCAAGATCGAAGGATCAAGTGAGATAAATAAGGAAGTTATTTGCTACTTTTGTAAGGAGATCGAACATATTAGGACTAATTGCTCAAGATTAAAGAAGAAAGTGGCCTTGGTAGATTAACAAAACTCTTCTTCCTTAATTCTTGCTCTCCATGAAAAAGTAAAGATTCTTGAAGTACACGAAAGAAAAGGCAATCATTGGTGCAGTATACTCTACTTCCACCTGTGACCATCAAGGTATGATTTTTTGGTTACTTGATTTGGTTGTTTTATTTCATATGACTTGCAATAAAAAAACTTTCGAATTCATGTATAAGAAAACCATTATCATGTGTGTTTAACGTCGATGGAACCAAACAAAAGGTTGACAAAGTAGGGGACCTTCAAAGCAAAGACTTTTCAATTCCTAAAATTAGTATTGTTTTAAAATTAAATTTAAATTTACTTTATGTATGTTAAATATCGGATAATGGTTGTGTTATAAGTATAATATTCTCATCAACGGGATGCATTGTATATGATCGCCTCTCAAAAAAGGTGATTGGATTTAGTCATAGAGAATGACTCTATTTAATAGATTATATGCATAATATTGAACATTTAAATATTTTGTCAAATGATGTATCAATGTCCTATTGAATAAAAAATATTGAGAATTTCTCTTGCAAAGACAGTATTCTTGGCAAAATACAATATCTTCCATTTTCAAACAAAACATATATTACAAGCAAACCTTTTGAAATTATACACTCGAATGTTTGGGGTCCTGCACCCATTATGTCAAAAAGAGGCATCTCCTATTACGTTGTCTTTAATGACTTTACTCGATATATATGGGTATATCTATTAAAGGCAAAATCTGATGTTTTTAAAAATTGTAACATTCCATAACCTTAATAAAAATAAATTTAACTCTAAAATCAAGGTATTTAGATATGATTCTGGAGGAGAATCTGTATCAAGTGAGTTTGAAAGGTGTCTTAAAAACCATGGGATTCTTCAACAAACATCTTATACTAAAACTCCCCAACAAAATGATATTACCGAACAAAAGCATGAACACATTATAGAAACCACTAGATATTACCGAACAAAAGCATTAGCATATTGTAGAAACCACTAGAACCTTGTTAGTATAGCTCCTAAAAATCTTTGGACAGAAGCTATTATGACTTTTGTCTATCTAATAAATTGCATGCCTTTACCATTATTACAAAATATTTTTCCTATAAAAAACTTTTTAAACTTACACCTAACTATTCTAGATTAAAAGTATTTAGGTGTAAATGTTTTGTATTTACAAAAAAAGAAGATAAACTATCTCTGTGTGCAATTGAACATGTGTTCTTGGGGTATGGTATAACAAAAAAAGTTATAGATGTTACGATCCCAAGAACGATAAGCTCTATGTGTTAAGAGATGTTAAGTTCTTTGAAAATGATTTTTTGTTTCAAGATTAAGCCACGAATTCCATTAATGAATATAGATATTCCTTTTCCACTGATATTCTAGGTATTCCAAAAGAAAATATAGAAAGTCAACATGATGAATCAACATCTTCTAAGCACATTTTAACTCTTTTTGAAAGACATTACATCGGGAGAACTCTGAAAACTATTGAAAAAATCCAATAGGGATTCTAGACCCTGATAGATTCGTTTCTTATGAAACATTTTCTAAGTCATAGAGTTTTATTAACTATAATTTTACCTATAAAGGAACCCAAGACTTTTAAGGAAGCTCAAACATCCTAGGATTGGATTCGAACGAGGAACTAGATGCTCTATATAGACCACAAACATGAGAAATAGTAACACGTCCCAAAATCAATAGGGTATAGATGGATATACAAAATCAAGGCCAATGATGATGGTACCCTAGAACTATATAATGGTAGGCTAGTGGGCAAAGAATACTCACAAGAATATGGTATTGACTACGATGAAACATTTGCCCCAGTAGGTGGAATGACAATTGTTAGGACTCTTAATGCTCTTAGTGTAATTAAAAACTGAAATATTTTTCAAATGGATTTTAAGAATATTTTTTTAAATGGATGGCTAAAAGAAGAGGTTTAGATAGAACCTCCTCCTAGTCTTAACATTTCAAAAACTCAAGTTCTTCGTCTTAAAAGGTTTGGACTTAAACAAGATCCTAAAGCTTGGTTTTACAAAATGAGCGAGTTTATGATATGTAATGGTTTAACTACCTGTTATACTCATTCTACTTTGTTTATAAAGTGATCTGTTGTAGGTATTGTTATTCTCTTGGTATATGTGATGATATGATCATTGCGAGAAGTGATGTACTTGGGATCCGAAATATCAAACGATACCATAGTAGGACGTTTAAAATGAAGGATCTTGGATATCTATGGTACTTTTTGGATATTGAGGTAACAAGAAATAATAGAGGTTTCTTTTTGTATCAAACTAAATTTGTTAATGATATTGTTGTTAGATCTGAACTAAAAGATGGTAAGGCAGTTGAGACACCTGAGGTGATTAATCAAAAGATGAGACTTACAAATGGTGAACCACTCAGGGATCTCACTCTTTACATATAGATGGTAGGATCATTCACATACCAGACGATCACCCGTCTCGACATCACTCATGTTGTATTGTAAATTAATTTCAGCATGCACCCACCACTATACATACGAATGTTGTTATGCATATCATACGATATGTCCAACATACCACTAAAAAGGGAGTATTCTCCCCACCTCAGTTAATTGCATATACTGATGTTTACTGGGATGGAGATGTTAATGACAGACACTGTCCAATAGGTTACAACATTTTTCTTGGAGACTCTTATCTTATGGAGATGCAAAAACCAACAAAAGGTATAACTCTCATCTACTGAAGTAGAATACATAGTAATGGCTAATACAACTACATAAGTAACATGGCTAAAAAGACCTCTTCAAGATCTTGGAGCATCACTTCAAGTTACTCCTATCATGTATTGTGACAACAAAAGTACTACATATATAGTCAACAACAATATATTTCATAAGCGCACCAAACACATCAGGATCGACCGTCACTATATTCGGGAAGAACACCTACAAGGACACTTGGCACTACACTTTTATAAGATCGAAGTATCAACTTCCAAATGTCTTCACTAAATCACTACCAACCCACGCTTTCAATTTTTAGTTAGCAAACTTTCAATGATGATAATGTCATTTTGAAGAAATGTTAAAATACATATATTTATCTTTGTATTTTACTCTATTTTTTCATTATAAAAGTATACATACATGTAATAAAACACCAGGGCCACGTAGCACAAGGGTCACCGAGGCCATAGAGGAGCCCAATGGCTACTTTCAATAGCTAGCAGCTCAATGTTGTTGGTTGCCCACTACCTTCTCTCTCTCCTTTCTCTCTTCTCCACTCTATAAATACTTACATTGTAAGTAATGAATGCTACGCCTTCTTGGCCAATTTTTATACATTTTATTGAGTGTATTTGCTATTATTTTAAGTTTCTAACCTTTTCTAAGGCTTTTCATAGTCATCCTCACATGACTCACAATTATTGTATACATGTATTGGATATCCACCGCTCCATTCAACACGTTGAAGCATTATCTTCATCACATGTTATACCTTTTTTTTCTAAGATTTTCTAAAGAGTAACTCTCACCACCCTATTGCAAGATTTTTCTAAATCAATAAATATCATATAAAGGTTTTTTCTCTAAACTGTTTCGTAAAACGTCTCAATAGGTGGATAACCTCAATAGTAGATCTCCATGACATAAATCCAAATTGGTTTTATGTTATGATACTTATCTCAAACCTATGCTCAATAATTATTTCTCATAATTTCATAGTATAGCTCATCAACGTGATACCTCAATAATTGATACAATTTTGAATGTCTACCTTGTCCTTGTATATGGATATAATTATATTATTCTTCTATTTATTCGATATCTTTTGGTTTCTTCATATTTCATTAAATAATCTTATAAGCCAAGTGATACCATCTCTCTTAAGATTTTCAATACTTCTATAAGAAAGCTTATGGTCCTATAGATTTACTAACCTGTGTGCGTTTAAGAGCCTCTTCGACTTCATTCATTTGAATAGATGGGTAGAAATTATGGCTGATATACTCTCCTGAGTTGGTAAGCTCTACGGAGATTACTAGTCCTTATATTTTTATTAAAACAGCTTATGAAAATAAATTTTCTACTTATTTTTTATACCATCACTTACCACCATAACCTTCTCATCCTTATCTTTGATATATCTAACAAAAGTAAGATCATTAGTCCTTCTATCTCTAGCCATCACTATCATAAAAATATCTCTTTCATGTTCTTTTGAGTTGAGTTTTTCATTCCTCCCAAGTTTAGCTTTTGGTTCACTAATGGTTTTTTTTTACAAGATTAAAATGGGACTAACAATAAGATGCGGACAAAAAGACATGTAAGTAGATCAAGCAAGAAGACGAGGCTCAAGTCACATTGACTAAAGTTATCTAAGGCTTGTGCATGATTTGGTCAACCTGTGCCATGAGCCATTAATCAAGGTTGTGTGAACCCTAACCAAGACATGGATGCTTGACTCATGGTTAGCACTATTAGAGTAAATTGGTTGGGATGGATACAACCTAACTCCAAATGATTCAGGAAACATGTACAACCATATTCATCGGATAATGGGCATGGATCAAAAACATATGATCTTAATAAAGTTTGGAGAATCAAAATAGGGGTATGTTGTACATATAGTCGTGATACCATTGTAGAACAACCAAATGTGATGTTGGTTTCAGAAGTTTGGATGTTTTCTATCTTCGAAGAAGGCAACACAATCTCCATCCTCATCCCTATGTTTCTCTCATTAGCACCATCTTCATAGACCAGATATGCAGCAACATCATTTGGTCCCAATATTAGAATAAACATTGATCTCAGCCAGGATTCTCATGGTAGGCATTCTTGCAACGACTAAGAGACAACAAATCATTGCCCAAAAAGGGCATGGTTACCAGCTGGGAAGTCAGCTCTATAACAAAAGTCAGGAGTCTGACATCCACGTGTGCATCTGATAGGGGTCTAACACTCTAATCCCAGTGTTATTATCAAGAAGAAGAGGACATAGATGAAAAACCATAACACGGAAAGCAGCTGAGCTCAAGATGTGAGGTGAAAACTCTTGGTATTTGTTACTCTTGGTTGGAGATTTGAGGATGCAAAGTTCTCCTCCACAGAATTGGTGTAAAAATCATCTCACTGCAAACCATTTTCAGAGGAAGCACCCATTAAAGAATCGGTTGGTACATAATTCACTGGAGATGTTAATTTGAATGATAATTAATTGTTTTGCTGAAAAATAAGAAGGATAACATATTCTGAGCACAATATAACACAAGAAGGTTTGTGAAAGTTCTTGACCAACACCAAATCTGCTGGGAAGAAACACAGCTAAGGATCAAGCGGCAAAGGATTGATGCAAAGTTGCACACTATTGCTTGAAAATGAAGGATATAAGAAATTTGATCAGGTGGGTGATAAGGGAGGGTAAAATTCCTTGAGTGAATGTTTGGTGACTAGGCTCTATTTGTGATAGTGTGTCAGCAGTGTCATGACACGTGTGAAAACTAAGCAGGTGTTAACCAACAAAGGTCGAGGAAGGTCATTTGTTCTGGATGTGGGTTTCAGATCAGCTTCTGTTTTCATGAAATGGATGGAGTTCTAATAGATGCTAAGAAGAAGAGCAACCATATTATTGTCTTGAATAACATCAAAACAAGGGGAAAACGTCACCAGTAACAATCTGGACAGCCTACTTAATCTAATAATCTTAGACAATTACTCTCTAAAATTGTGTAGAAGTGATGAGGAATGAAAACAACGAGATGAGTTAAACCAGTCAATTGAACAGTAAAACCATATTAATTCAACCACATTACGGAGGGAGTATCATTCTCACAAGATATGAAAAGACACTAAGAAAAACACATGTTCTTTTACTAATTTCACTTATTCCATATAATGGCTGCAGCTGCATCACCACATCCCACCAATTGCAGCAGTTCAGCTGCAAACCAAGTTCAGGTTCAGAAATAGGCTTCTACGACACCTTCACAAACCCAAGTTCTTGTCCGAACCCTTAATCTTCTGTTTTGTCTTCATATTCATCAGATTTTCCTTTCTATTCATCTCTACATACAACAACAACTAAGCCTTTTCCCATACTAGACGGGGTCGGCTACATGGATTCTTTGTTTCTACAGATCCCTATCGTGTGTCATGTTAGCAAATAGCTCACAATAAGCTAGATCATATTTTATTGTTTCTTTCCAACACTTTTGTGGTCGTCCTCTAGCTCTTTTAATACTTTCCAAATTTAGTTTTTCTAACCTTCTTACAGGTTCTTCTTTTGATCTTCTTTCTATATGTCCAAACCATCTTAAACAATATTCTCTCATTTTATCCTCTATTGGTGCCACTCCTAATTTGTTTCTAATAACCTCATTATGTATACGGTCTTTTCTTGTATGACCACTCATCCATCTCAACATCTTTTCTCTTCATCTCTGCATAATGAATTTTTTTTAATATGTAACCAATACTGACCTATAATTTTGTATTGTAAGTGATAAATGCCAACTCATGCGCAGGTTGTGCAAAGTTAGTTCATTTGGCAACCATTGTTCACCACTCTTCTTTATAAACCAACACCTACTTTATTGGTTTGTTTCGCCAGGTTCTCCCTCCCTCCATACGTATACCGTGTCTTTGCACCTGTGGTTTTTGGGCCAACACATGTCATAAGGTATTTCTTTGCTTAGCTGGCATCTACGGAAGACTATATGGAACAAACAGATCTACAGTGACATATGAATATTCAGTTCAGACGTCTAAAACATCTATAAATGTGATCCAATAGCCGACCCCGTCTAGTATGGGAAAAGGCTTAGTTGTTGTTGTGAAATGTGATCCACGATGACATGAAAATTGCAAAGTAAACAAGGAGGTTAGATCCATTTCAGAAATGAAGGTTAAAAAGAAGATGATGGTGCAGCTGGTTGCATTAGTTCACAGGCAAATATTTCCAATTCATGATATGAGGTTTGGGCAATTTTTTCACCCGCGAATCTCTCTCCTTTAAAATTCATTAGTTCTAACGATTATTGAGAAGAACTCCATTTTACCGACCGGCCATAATTCAAAAGCCTAGACATTATCAATGTGCAAAGTAGTAAGACGAGTGAATATCATATCTCAACTAAACATCACATGATTAAAGTGTCTCAATGCGCAAAAATAGTAAACTGAATATCTGATTCAGGACTAAGACTCTAACTCTACTGTAATGGCCATAATAGACGAAATTCCAACAAATAAAAGACTTCTTCCTTTCCTTCCGCTACACGCATAAATTGATTTAAGTCAATATACATCTGAGAAACAATCTCAGGAAATAAACTACAGAGGAATTTGTGACAATAAAACGCGAAATTGAAGAAACTTCGTTGGATCGACGAAACTACGCTCTTCTGAGAGCAGTCAAATGCTAGAGAAGAGGTCGGCGAAGGGCGTACCAACAATTCGAGATGCTTATCCACTAAGATCACTTCTTGATGGACTGATTTGAGAGTGTCGGCGGCGGAGATGAACGCCCGGTAGTTGTTGACGGCGACTTCCTGCATCTGCCGCCGGATCCGATCCGCGTCGACCCGCAGGAGCTCCGGTTCCTGAAATTAACCGAAAAACGAGCAAGAAAATCCAGATCTCAGATATGTCGTCGGACGAACCCACAAAAATCCGGAAATTACAGGGTTTGTGCGATAATCACCTTGTGGAGACGATCTAGAGTGAAAGAGAGTAGCTCAGACACGTACGGCTGCTGAGCAGGCGTGGCCAGGGGGAGAAGAACGTCCTCGGGATTCATCGCCATTGTCTCCGATTGGGATTCCGGTATCGGCATTGCTTACAGAAACGAAATTTCCTCGGGTTTTGTGAGATTTTCCGGGGGGGTGATTCTGATCACCGGGAACGGTGGACGGAGAAACTCCACTGCTCCTACCAGGAAGCGTTGAAGAGAAGTGAATCTGACTTTGCCTCCTTATTTCGGTTGCTGGGTATGTCAATGTGTACGATTCGAATCGGAACCTGAACCGAATACGAAAGGAATGGATTTGGTACTTTAGACATGCATCTGGCTGTGGCCTTCCCACCATAACGGACACAGAAATGTACCTAAATCGATCTTGTGTAATTGGGTTCAGAGTAAGAATCAAATACAAACTCCAAATACCAAATCTAAACAAAAAGATCCTACCCAATACAATTTATTCCAAAGTGAAAGTAACCTATTGTGTTTATCGTGTCGACATGGAGTCCGACTTGATTGAGAAATCTCAAAATCCGGATACAGTTTCAGTCTGATCCATAAAGTGCAGATCGTTCATGTTATTCAGACGGGGTCGGCTACATAGATTTATTGGCCAAACAAACAACATCAACTAAGTCTTTTCCCGTACTAGACGGGGTCGGCTACATAGATTTTTTGTTTCCACACAGTTCTATCATGTGCTATGTTAGCTTACTCAATAATGTTTCGATATTCCAAAAACTAATACGAATTTTATTATCTAGTACTAGCTTCCTTATCTCCCACATCCGTTCATATTGAAAATGCGAAGACCCTCTTTATTCACTACATTTGAATGACAATATAGTGGAACTAACTTTTTTACCACACCTATCCATAATGTAGAGGCCCTCCTTATTCACCAAAAAGGAAAAAATTACCAAGCACCATCACCCATTAAGAATAATAAATATCACAAGACAAATTGTAGGTACATCGATCATAAGCACATGAAATTATCTTTTTCTTTTTCCCTTTCTTATTGTACAATGAGGAGGCTGAAGCCAAATGCAAACCCCTGAAATCATACTCATGACCTTAAACTTATGAGCTGACCTACACGCCAAAGGGGATTGAGGCCAACCAATTTAAATTTGCTCGCGCCTTCGCAATTCAGGTGTGGTTTAGTGCAGGAATCGGACTCCTGACGTTTGACTTGAAGGTTCTTTTGACGTAAGTTGTGACTCCACGCAACAATAGCTAAGCCTTTTTTCATACTAAATAAATGTGATGGATTAAGTGGATTCTTTGTTTTCATTGAGCTTTAACTCAACATAAGCTAAATTATTTTTTATATTTTCTTTCAATACTTTTATGATTTTTATCTTCTTCATTTAATATTTTTACACTCTAGTTTCTTTTACTTCCTTATGGAAACTTTCTTTGATCATCTTTTTATGTGTTCACAATTTATTTTTAATAACCTCATTACATACAATTTTTCTTATATGGCAACATCTTCATTTTTACCATGAACATCTTTTATACACATTGATAATTAATTGCACAATACTCAAAACCATAAAACATAACAGGTTGAATTGCTATTCTATAATATTTATCTTTCGGTATCTTCTTACCTCCTGGCTGTGTGGCGTGGGGCTGGACAACGCTGGTTTGTAGTTGAACATCTGCTCCTCGCCGGTTCACTCCCAAGGGGATCACTTAAAATATTTCATACACCTCTCTATTTTAATAAACTTTTATTGATTTTATCTCCATCAATTTTTTTGACCTTGGATGCTTAAAACTTTTCTTATAAGAGATACAATGAGTGCAAATCTTAATTTCTATGTCATTTGAGGTAACTAAATTACCAAACTTGCATTCCATGCACAACATGCACATCGGTTAATTTTTGTCCTTGATTAAACTTGTCACCTTTAATTTTCTTTGGAGTAATACCCAAAGAAAGAGGTCTCTTGCTCGATGTAGATATTGCAGGCTCCAAAACTGGCCCGATTGTACCAATTATAATGGAACCGCTTAAAACTCGAACCAGTGAAATTAGACTCAGAATTGGGGACCACTCAGTTTGGTTCTGGTTCTATCTTCCACAGAACTATAGGTCAGATTACAAACTGCTGATTTGATATATACAATACATATATCTACATACATTTTTTTTTTACTTTATAAAGTTTCAAAAATTTTAATTGTTTTTCTGATTCCGAATGGTTTATGCTTCAAACCGGAACTAGAATGGTCTCAATTCGGTTCCGAGTTCTTAGTTCCTGTTCCGGTTTACCCGGAAGCTGCCATGTCTAGCTCCATGCACCCTCACAACACTGATAATTAAACAAAACTCTTCTCTTCAGGTGTGATAAAGTTTAACTTGCATGTCTGTATCAAGCTAAAGCAGCTTTAGCTCATATATATGTCGTTTATCATGCTTCCAATGAGTTTTCGCGAAGAAGAACTGAAAAATCCCTTCTAGAATATACTGTTATGTCGGCTACATCACGTGGAGCCTTCCATTAAATTGAACTAAAACCAAGACCTCTGCTCCTCTGCATCTGGCCTTCGGCACCACCTGAAGTGCACGTGAAACGTGTTGCCAACCACAGCGCCAGGCTCATTTCCTGCGCAACGCAGCGGAAGAAGTTTCAACCTTCTATTGGTTGCCGTAGAACCGTAACATGTGTCTCCCGGTGAAGAGAGATAGAAGGAAGAAGCCAAGCCATGATAATGATACTCGAATTTGTTCGCTTGGTTCCTACTGAATACTTTACAAACTGTGGGTGGGGAAAGAAACCGCTCAAGTTTAATTGGTTTGCCTTTAGCAGGACTTGGTGGACGCTAAACTATCTAACGTCACTTATGTTGGATTTAGTGTGCATCAATCACATTTAATTCATGTTCTTATCCTTAAATATTTAATTGATATATATATATATAAGTACTAAAATGTAAAAAATAATATATGAGAAACTTTTGTAAGAGATGACAAAGAGGATATAAAGTTTAGTCCCATATTAAATAATGTGACAAACCCGCTAGTCTTTTTATATAATTGGTTGCTTATGAACCTTAGTTCAAAGATTTTGGGGAGGAAATGTTATACTACACACGTGCATGCACACCCTATCCAACTTGAGCTTGGGCTTGTTGTGGTTTCAATCTATCTTTTTGCACAAATTCTTTTTTATCTAACGGTCAAGAGTTTTTCATGATTACGGATAGGGATAAGGTGGGACGGTTTGAATAAGGAGGGATAGTTTCAGATAAGACGGAACGATTGCGATTAAAATGATTCGTCGTTTGTATTGGATACACGATCCGTAATCCACACGCATACCCTATAAATAGGTGATTAGGGGTCCATCTTAAATACACACATTTCCCTCTCTCTCTCTTTTCTAGTCGTCTTCTGGTTCTATCTTTCTGTTCATGATGTTGCTCCAGTCTCTATACCAGTGGTTAGTCTCTCTTTGCCCAATCATAGGCAATTGAGGCGTGTTTGAGGTCAATTCAAAACAATGTATGTGCTCTTCGAGTTGTGTGTGTTTTATCCTTCTTGAAAGGCATAGGAACCTCTACGTACTCATAGTGGGGTGTTGATTTCTCTAAGGCAGGTCCGCAAGAGTAACTCGTATAAATAAGTTTCTTGTTTTGCTTCTCTCTTTGTTTTTTATATGACTTGATTATTGCTTATTTTGGATATGCAATTGTTGTTTATGATTAGGGCACATTTATATTTGTAGTATATTATTTTATTACACATGTCTACCAAAAGTTTCTTTTAACAATCTTAGAGAAATAAGTTTTTATCGTAGTGAACAAATTTATATTTGCTACCATCCGACCTAAGGTTAACTTTACCTTTATAACAGAAAAGTTTATCGGTCCATATTTTAAATGCTAGTAACAACGTATAAAAATTTGGTTAACCATGTTAAGGTTACATCTATATATTGAGTCACATTGTCTCTTACTCGATGATACTGACCTTAGAAGATCGAATATAATCACCGTGTGGAAGGAGAATGACACTCTGTATCGTTGTTGCATTTTATTAGCACTATCAAATATTTTATTTGATATATATAATTCTTCCTCTTCCATGACAGCGAAAGATATGTAGTTACCTTCGATTGAAAATACAATACCAAAGACCTCGGTCTTGAAAAGTATTCCGTGACCAAGTTCCTTAAGTATCAAATAGTAGAAGGAAAATCTATAACCGAACATATCCACGAGTTTCAATTTTTATGTCATAGTTTGAAGGAAGCCAAAATGAAGCTTCTTAATAAGTTTATTGTTATGTCTATTATAGAAAAATTTCTTAAGTCTTACAAGGGTTTCAACCTACATCTCAAGCATAAGAAGGGTAAGACGATCATTGATGATTTAATGGTAGACATAGCAATAGAGGAAGAGTATAGAAGTCACAAACCTTTTATGCCTATAAACAATATCCTCAACACCTTACAGTATAAAGAAAACAACCTAGTGATCCTAAGAAAAAAATATGTAAAGCATAAACCAAAAGCCAAGATCCAAAAGAAACTAAAAAACAAACCATATTGGCTTTGTGATCAAGTTGGACATTGGGCGAGGAATTGTCCCTCAAATAAAGCTAAGAAACTTGTGGTTGCCGAAAGAGCTATAGTTAATATTGTAGTGACCATTGCACCTGCTAGTGACGGGTAACTATTCCTTAAACCCATCTTCTTTCTATTTATGAGCCACAATACTTGATAGTAGACAGTGGAGTCAATATGCATGTATGTTCTCACCAATCTCTGTTTGTGTCTTATTAGGTCGTGGGTGAAGTGCATGTGAACTTAAAGTTTTCTTCAAAAAAGGTTTTAACTCTTGAGGGAGTTAGACACATTACAACGATTCACCGAAATATCTCCAGTGCTCTTACTTTAGTTAGGGAGAAATTAAGGTTATATTACAAATATAATAAAGTTACTATTACATGACTTAATACTTAGTGTTTCATTAAGAAGGGCTATTTGTGTAATGTAGATGATCTGTTTAAAATTCATGTAAAACCAATTATTGATTCTTGTATAAATTTTAATGATAATAAAGACTACTTATGTTTCGTATTCTTCTTCTTCTGTGTGCAGTGTTGAATCATCAGATGTATGACACGCTAGGTTGGGTCATGTAAACCTTGATTCTATGAAAAGAATGATAAATTTAAATCTTATCCCTAAAACTGTCATAGATAAAAAACACAAATGTAGTATATGTATGTAAGTGAAGCAACCTAAGAAACATTTTCATACGGTTGAAAGGAAATCCAAGATTTTAGAGTTGATACGTACTAATATTTGTGAATTCAATGGAATGACTATGAGGGATAACAAAATATATTTTATCATGTTTATTGATGATTATAGTAAATATTATTATATTTACTTACTTAAAAGTAAAGATGAAGTTTTAGAAAAGTTTCAAATATTTGAAAATAAAACACAAACTCAAATAGGTAAGATAGTTAAACGATTAAGGTCTGATATGTGAGGAGAGTATACCGCAAATCTTTTCCTAGTTTACTATCAAAACGACAATATTGTTCATGAGTTTACTGATCCGTACTCTCCTCAGTCTAATGGGATAATTGAACGGAAAAATAGAACTCTCTATAATATGGTTAATGTTTTACTTCAAAGCTCTAGGTTACCTACCTATATGTATGAGAAAGGTTTAAGTATTGGTTATCATGTTCTGAATAGAGTTTCTCATGAACATAAGAAAAGTAGTCCTTTTGAGCTTTGAAAGTATTGAAAGACAAGTGTCAAATATCTTAAAGTATGAGGGTGTCTTAGGAAAATACTCATCCCTAAACACAGGAAAAAAAATTTGGACCTAAAACATTTAAGACTATATTTTTGCGTTACATGGAGACAAGCTACGCGTAAAGATTCTTGGTCATCATATATGATGTTTATGACATAAATATCAATACAATAGTTGAGCTCTATGATGCTACGTTATTTGATAATGCATTTTTCATGAAGATTGGAGTTCCCCAAAGTATATCTTTTAGAGATTTTGATCCTACTATTGATTTAATTCTTGATCATGTGAAAAAGAAGACAAATATAGGGGGCAAACCTGATTGTGTTGTTTCCAAATGAAACGACTCTTAGAAAATAACTTAACCAAGGAGAAGTAAACAACCTACGATATCAAAAAAGCTTTGGAAACTACTTTATTACTTTCAATATCGAGGATAATTCTGTCACCTTTCAATAAACTATGACCTCACCCGACATTAAGTTTTGGAAGGAAGTTGTTAACGATGAAATTTAGATAATTATTTCCAATGTTACTTGAGAATTTATGGATTTACCTCCTGATTGTCCTACTGTGGGTTGTAAGTGAATCTTTAAGAAGAAATAAAATACAAATGTAATAATCAATAAGTATAAGGTTAGATTAGTTGCCAAGAGATACAAGCAAAAGGAATGAATAGATTACTTTGATACTTATTCTCTAGTTTCTTGAATGATCACCATTCAAGTGCTTATAGCACTGACCTCCATATATGACATCACAATCCATTAGATAGATGTAAAGACTACTTTCCTGCATAGTGACCTCTATGAGGAAATTTATATAGATTAGTTAGAGAGATTTGTGGCTCGTGGGAATGAGTCTAAAGTGTGTAAGCTTGTAAAATCATTATATACTTTAAAACAAGCTCCTAAACAATGGTATGAAAAGTTTGATTATGTGATATCATCTTTTTGGTTCGTTTATAATGATTATGATAAGTGTGTCTACTAAAAGTCAGTAAATAATGCTTTCATAATTCTTTGCTTATACGTAGATGATATAATATTGTTTGCTTTCAATATGCAAATAGTAAATGAGACTAAGTTATTCTTTTGTAGTAATTTTGAGATGAAGGACATGGTTGTGGTTAATGTGATTTTAGGGCTTAAAATCACAAGGCTTATCGATAATATAGTAATCTCTCAGTCTCATTAAGTTGAGAAACTTTTAGAGAGATTTGAATATAGAAACTGTAGACATGTTAAAACCCCATATGATTCATTTAAGGCTTTGTATAAGAATTAAAGTGATATTCTTATGTCTCAACTACGATATTCTCAAATTATCAATAGTTTGATGTATCTAACCAACTATATACAATCAAATATTGCATTTGCTATGTATAAATTGATAAGCTCTTAGACATAGTGTTTCGTTATATGAAGGGAACGATTTTCCTTTGACTACATTATAGTAAATATCTTCGGTTATTAAATGATTTAATGATGCTAGTTGGATAACAAAGAATTTTGAGAGTAATGGGTCATTGAATATGTGTTTCTTATGGGTAGTAGCGATGTCACCTGAAAATCTAAGAAACATACTATTTTAACTTGTTCTACCTTTGAGGCAAAACTATTTGCTTTGGATGAGACTAGATTGAAAGCTTAATGGCTTAAGGGACTTATGTCCAGCTTACCTATAGTAAAGAAATCACTTTCTACAATTTGAGTGCACTATATTTGCATGACTACAATTGCTAAGATCAGTAGTTCTAAGTACAACCAAAAGCAACGAAGACACATCTAAGTCAGACTAAAGTTTGTAAGGGCTCTTATGCCCAATGAGGTCATTGCTATAGATTTTGTTAGATTCAAAGATAACAAAGTTGATCCTTTAACTAAGGGTCTATTAGTAGCTCTAGTTGATAAATCCAAGTTGGGGATGAGACTGAAACTCACGATTTATTTACAAGCACTGACAACCCAATCTAATTGAGTGTAGATCCCACGAAGTAGGTTGAATGTGGTAGTAACAAGATCTTGAACTTGAACCTTGGGTGTAAAGGTGTGTATTAATAACAACATAATAAAAGACTATGACATGATCTATAGGGGTGATGCATGGTCATGAATTCATATCTTATATCATGATTGACTTTAGGGAACAATCTAATTTTTCTATTGGGGCCACACAATGTTAATCACTTAGTTGGGCATCTCTAAAGTTGTATTGCTAACATCATATCCTATGACTTAATCTCCTTAAGAGAATAATATCTTTCTAAGCTTATAGTCATGACACTTTAGGTTTACAAGGGACAAACACATATATACTGAAAGTATTATATAATACAAAGCGTTATTGTACTAGTTCTTTTAAGGGTAAATATTAGAAAGCACAAGTAACGGTTCAAACTAGAATGTATCATTGCTGAAAGCATAATATGATGGTTGGGTTAAAAGGGCACTTTTATACTTAAGAACTTTATGGGAGATTGTTGGATTTAATGTGCATTAATGACATTTAATTCATGGTGGTATCTCTAAATATTTAATTGATATATGTGAAAATCCTAAAGTGTAAAAAATATATATGAGGAACTTTAGCAAAAGATGACCAAGAGGAGACAAAGTTTAGTCCCATATTGTAGAATGTGACAAACCCGATAGTCCTTTTATATAGTTGGTAATTCATAAACCTTAGTTGAAAGAGCTTGGGGAGGATATGTTATACCATAAACGCGCGTGTCGGGCTTGGCTTGGGCTCGTGGTTTTGGTCTATTTTTTTGCACAAAAAACTTTTGATCTAACGGTTAAGAGTTTTTCATGGTCACAAATAGGGATAAGGTGAGACGGTTCCGGATAAGACAAGATGGTTGTGACTAAAACAATACGTTGTTTATATCGGGTTTACGATTCATGATCCACACGCACCCTATAAATAGGTGATTGGGGGAGTCCGTTCCAGTCCTTGTGCCGATGGTTAGTCTCTCTGCCCCAATCATAAGCGACTGAAGCGTGTTTGAGGTCAACTCAAAGTCATATATATGTTCTTCGAGTTGTGTGTTTTTTATCCTAGGAGGAAGGCTCATGTACCCTATATACTTATAGCGGGGTAGTGATTTTTCTAAGCTAAGTCCACAAGAGCGACTCACATAGATACATTTTTTATTTTGCTCTTGCCTTTGTTTTCCATTCGGCTTGATTATGACTTATTTTGGATCTGCGACTGAAATATTTTTCGGGGGTGGGGTGAACTTCATTCGAGTGAAATTCCGGTGACAAGATCCATGTAGTTTTTCAAAAAGTTTTGACTGGCTGTTAGGATTTTCATGGATTTCAAGTAATGGGGATTCGAGTATTTGTGACTTTCAAAAAGTTTTGACTGGCTGTTAGGATTCGAGTAAAATTCCGGTGACAAGATCCATATATGTCTCGCATTTGTGACTTTCTTTATTTTGATTTAATAATTATTTTCTTCAAAACTTAATTCACATATTTACAAGATGAAAACCATAGACATGTACATCAAATCAGAAGATTACTTAACGGACTTAATTAATAAGATTGTGATGAACCATATCTTGGACAAATTCATGAGATGAACTCAATCCTTCACATATTCAAATGATTACCTCAAGTTGAAGGTGAATGAAGAGAAGCTCTAGAAATTATGCGTGAGTGATGAAGTCATCAACTTCCCTCCATTGGTGCAACACAAAGGGTTCTAGTCTAATGTAGGGATCACAAATTGTGTTTAGTCATTACAAAAGATGTTTGTGATACAAATGAAGATGTTGAGATGGATGAATCATCACACAAAAAGGTACGAAAAACTATATTATGAAAATGTCAAAAGAAGAAGAGAAAGATGACATAAGTGTTGAAAGTAAACAATAAATAATGATATACTTTTATTGAGTTAATTACTATATGACAATTTGATCATGTATATACAACCATTTGACTGCCTATGTTATAATTACTTTTTATTTTGTTACAATGGAAGGTCAAATCCTATCATATACACGTGTGCACCACCTATGAGAATCGAACTCGCCACTTAAGAGCGGTTGTGAGGCCTATTTTTTAGCCAACACTCTAGGTGTACCTATATTATAATTTTTTTTGTTATAAGAGGAGGCCGAAGCTTAATATATACAAACACTTGCACCTTCTGCGAGTTGAACTCCTCATAAGCAGCAATAGCATTAGAGCGTCATGTCATTAAGCTAATGCTTTCGGTACCATATTATAATTAAGAGTGTTCACGGTTTGGACGAGCCTCAACCTCAAACCAAACCGTTATTTGAGTTTTTTAGTTTTTAAAGAATGGAGCCAAACCGTGTTATGATTAAAACAGAACCAATGGTTTCGGTTCGGTTCCGTTATGAACCATCATTCTACTTATTTTAAGGTTTGACTGAATATTGAGTAATTTGTTCTCATGTTGATTGGACCTATGATTCCAGTTTAATATGTATATGAGGTTATAAAACCCATATATACTAAATTATAATGATAAGATTTTTATGTATATATATATATATATATATATATATATATATATATATATACATGTATATATGTATATCTATTTGTGTGTAACACTTTGGTTCAATTCGTAACCAAATCATCAATATCTTTTCCTGTTAGAATCGAATCAAACCATTCCATTGTCATTTATTCCGACGTTAAATGCGGCAAATATGTAATACATATTTCTCTCTGTTTATTCTTTATTTTTGTGTGTGCGTGAGAGAAAGAGGAACAATGGACTGGTTATCATCCCAGAAATTGGATTTATGGCATTTTATCATCTCTAATGACCAACGCTATATATATATATATATATATATATATATATATATATATATATATATATATATATATATAGTTGAACATGTGCTTAGGATTTTCTTAAGATTTTTAAATCTTTCGTTGAAAATGTCTGAGAGAAAACTTGTAGATAATGACAAATGACGAGAAGATCGGATTCAGTTCACTGTATGCCCGGAGGTCTGTGGATCTTCGCCATGTCTGTTTAGGAGCAGTCATGTGTTTCACATTTTCTTGCGTGTGTGCATGTGAATGCGTGCTTGCATGTGTGCATTTTTGTTAATATGGCTTGCATTGGATGCATATGCAGTTGATAAGAGGGGTGAAGGTGCCGCGCCAAGATGTGAACAAGGTGCAGACCAAAGGGCAAAAATCTTGGCCGCATAAGTCTCTCAAGCTCACCAATTGGAGTAGTCATCATCAAAGGTGGTGATGACATCGGCAGGATCTTTGAGTGGTTCCTGGGGGTTTATATAGTTTCTCTCTAGCTTCATATATCACTTCTCGACGTGTAGAAATCGGATTCTTTTTCGTTGGGTCTTGTGTTTCTGTATTTGTTTGGTTGTCGTATGGATGAGTCACCATGAATGTAAGTGTGTAGGGAGAGTTTTGGGGATATTTGTGTTACAGATAAGGTTTGGGTCTGGCCATTCTCGGCTCATGTAACGACTGGACTGGTCATCCAGTCCGTTACCTGAACGGATAAAGCCAGGATCGTAATGGTAGGATGTTACCAAGATTTCCGGTAACATCTCCATTAAATGCTTTGGACGAGGGAAGCCATAGGTAGAGCATCCGGGATGAGGGGGAGCGGGTTGCCTATAAAAGGCAGTCATTACAGGTTGAAAATACATATAGACACTCACAGAGAAACAAAACAGAGTCGACCTGTAAACCTATCCCTGGGAAACCCCTGTGTTGGAACCTCGCACTGAACCTCGCACAAATCCGCTACATCAATGAGGTGGTTGGCAATGCAAAGAGCATCAGCCTCAGCATCTGACAGAAGAAGACTCTGGAACAGTGACCAGGGCTGTTCACCGTCGTCAGAGGCCGGAGTATTTTCCATCACTAGTATCAGGGCCTGAAAAACCCTGCAAAGAAAAAAAAGGAGGAGGTAAACATAGAAGAAGAAAAAAAAGACAGAAAAAAAAGAAGGAAAGGGAAAAGCAAAAGAAGGAACTAACGAGACAGGAAGAAAACAAAAGAGAGCAGAGAGTAAGATGGTCGGCAAAGAAGACAGGCCGCAGAAGGCAGCCGGCAAGCCAGAGGCCAGAATAGACAGCCGATAGGCCAGAGTCCAGAACAGGCAGCCGGCAGGCCAGAGGCCAGAACAGGCAACCCACAGGCTAGAGGTCGGAATAGGCAGCCGGCAGGCCGGAGGCCACAACAGACAATCGACAGGCCAAAGGCCCGAAAAGAAAGGCCAGAGGCCGAAAAAAAAAGGCCAGAGGCCGCAGAAGACAGGCGACAGGCTCGGATAAGTCAACCGGGAATGCCAGGGACGGCATCGTCGGACTCCTTCCTCCTCTTTCTGCTCTTCCTTCCTCTCTCCCTCTCTCCCTCTCTCCTCTCGCTCTCTCTTTTTTTTTTCTGAAAGCTGTAAATCTCACGTTTTTGTATCAGTGAAGAAAAAAAAAATTTAAACAACGGTTTTGGAAAATCGTGGGCCGGAAAACCAGCGGTTTCTAGAAAACAGTTTCGGGGAATGGACTAAAAAGTTTGTTTTGCCCCGGTCGGTTTTCAGGTATTACATTGTTTCCATTCAGCAAAATTATTGTTCTATCCAGATATTTTTGGGTAAAAGGACTATTTTGCCCTTATTGAGCAAAAGGTTTGTTTTACCCTCTAGCTGTTTATGAAAATTACCAAATATTGAGTTGTTACTTACCGTTTTACCCTTCCCAGTTTGGATTATTTCTGTTCTGCCATCTAGTCAAAAGATAGATTTACCCCTCTACTTTTTGAAAATTTACAGATTCGGCCTAAGGGTTAAAATTATAATTTTAAGCTTGATCAGTTGCGAATTTTACAGAAATACCAAAGAGTAATTTTACGAGTTTGTCCTCAAGTTTTTTACAAAATTACAAGAAGGGGACAAAAAGATAAAATTACTGTTTTGACCTTGGTATTATTTTAGGGGTACAAAGGCAGAAACTCCTTGAGAAAATTTTTCTGAATTTCTCCCAAAAAGATTATGAAATTACTATTAGCTTATTTGCTTGATATTATGCATTATACTAACATGATTCCTGCTATGTATGCTTTTGTTTTTGTGTTGGTTTCCTTTTTAGATCGCTTAATTGTTACTTTTGCCAAACACATAAAAATGAGTTCTAGGATATGTGTATCTGAATTGGCAAAGATTAAAAAATTGAACGGTCTCAACTTCGAGACATGGAAGAGAAGAATCTCTTTGACTCTAACACTAAAAGGTGTTGAGTATGTATTAAAGGAAACCATGCGTTCACCACCCCCAGACGCAAATGAGCAACAATCAAAGATGATACCATAGCATGGACGATCATGTTGACTTATATGGAGGATGACTTGATTAGGGTCTTTGAAGAATATGAGACCGCTAAAGAGTTGTTTGACTCAATAATAGCTAAATATGATACAACTGCAAAATTGCATGTATAATTGTTACTACAAAAGTATAGCTCTTTCAAAATGAAGGAATGAGACAATGTAGTTGAGCATGTAAATCACATACTGGTAATGGCTAGAAACTTAGCCGTAGCAAAATCAGTCATCCCCAAACATATGCAGATATCAACAATACTGAACAGTCTACCCCCGTCATGGAACATGATCACCACTGCCCTAAGATTCGGGCCTGAGATTAACCTTTCTGAGTTGCCCCTTAAACTAGCAATAGAGCAAGAACACATGCTCAAAAATAAGAAAGAAAAATTGCTAGTACTTTAGGATGAGTTAGCGTCTAGCTCCAAAATCAACTAGAAGAAAAAACTAAATAAAAAGTTTGACAAGAATAACAAGAAAGGCGGTCAAAATTTTAAGAAATCATAGAAAAACGCTTCTCGGATCAAGTGTTTCAACTGAAAAAAGATGGAACACTATAAGAGGGATTGCCGAAACAAGAAAGGTGGAGGAAACAACCCACAACGCGAACAGTCAGAGAAGTAGGACATAATCTGTGTAATTTCAGAATGCCTATATTTGGATCGCTCAATGACAGGTTGATTGATAGACTCAAGAGCTACACGACACATCTCGAAGACCAAGGAAGGGAAAATAGATCTGAAGGAATATCAACCTTGGAAACATCGAGTTTATATGGGAAATATTACTTTCTGAGATGTTCTGGGTATTGTGTCATTCAGGATATATGTACAAGGCAAACCAATTGTATTAACCGACGTGTTAATTGTGCCATAATAAGGCGCAATCTGGTCTCGGTCCCTGCCTTAGCAAAGAAAGGTTTTGAGGTTAGGTTTATTACTAACAAGGTGATTCTGGGTAAACATGAGAGAATTTTATTCTCTGTTGAATTTGATGTAGAACAAGGATTGTTCAAACTTTGTAATAATGAAAATAGTGCATCTTCTGCTTATATTGAGAGTGCCTTTACTATTGATGTGAATATGTAGTATAAACACCTAGGGCATATAAGTTTGGAAAAGTTGAGGAAATTATCCAACTTTGACTTATTGACTCGATTCGAGAAAAATACTTTTAACAAGTGTGAAGCTTATATACAAGGAGAAATGACAAGGAAAGTTTTTTTTAAGAAAACAACAAACGCAACAACCTTATTGAAAGTTATTCACACAGATTTATGTGGACCTTTTACAATAAAGACACATCAAGGAAAGGGTTATTTTATAACATTTATCGATGATTACTCTATATATATGTATTTATATCTTTTGGCACATAAATCTGAGGCACTTGATGCTTTTAAAGAATATAAGCAAGAAGTAGAAAATCAATTAGGGCATTTGATCAAAGTCTTAAGATCAGATAGAGGAGGTGAATATATCTTGACAGAATTCTTGGAATTTTGAAAAGACTTTGGTATTACAAAACATAATACAATGCCCAAGATACCTCAACAAAATGGTGTAGCTGAAAGATACAATAGAACCTTACTAAATATGACAAGGTCAATGTTAATTGATGTCTCTCTTCCAAGAGTATTTTGGAGAGAAGTAATAAGTACAACTGTTTACATACTCAATAGAATACCTTGTAAGGCTATATTTACTACACCGTATGAGATGTGGTTTGGAAGAAAACCCAACCTAGGTCATCTCAAGAGGTGGGGATCTGTTTCATATGTTAAGATCCTTTATCAGTCTAGAGATAAGCTAGACAGTAGGTCCTTGAAATGTATATTTATTGGATATCTAAAAGGTTCAAAAGGATGTTGGTTTTATCATAAGGATCATGGACTCATTAAAAGCAGAGATGTTGAATTCTTAAAAGATACTAAGAATGACATCCTGGGAAATGATGAGGAATGTGTTGATGATTTGGTAGACTTAGCCCAATCATCTTTTGAGCCCATAGAAGATATTCCTGAAACTACTGATACTTTAAGTGGACATAAAAGGCCAAGAGATACTCCGTCCTACTTAAATGATTATCACACTTATCTTGCAGAAGAAGTGTGTAATTTGGTAGATTTAGATGAGTTGACTGATAACTTAATGTATCAGCAAGCAATAAACTCATCAGAAGCAATAGACTGAGAGAAAGCCATGGATGAGGAAATTGAATCCATTGAGAAAAACCAAGTTTGGGAATTGGTTGACTTGCCAAAAGGAAGAAAAGCTATAGGCTATAAATAGATTCTGAAAATGAAATACAAGGTTGATGGTACAATCGATAAGTTTAAAGCGAGGTTTGTATGCAAAGGGTTTTTCATAAAAAGAGGGAATAGATTATGTTGAGACATATTCCCCAGTTGCGAAATTTGCATCCATACAGATAATCCTGGTAATATCTGCATACTATGATTTGGATTTACACCAGTTAGATGTAAAGACAGCTTTTCTAAATGAGGATTTAGAAGAAATCATATATATGTAGCAGCCTGAAGGATTTGTGGTTGAAGGCAGGGAAGATAAAATATATATAGGTTGAAAAAATCCCTATATGGCTTGAAACAGTCACATCACCAATGGTATTTGACTTTTCAAAATGCCATTATAGAACTTGAGTTTGTGGCTAACAAACTTGAGCACTGTGTATATGTTTGGAACAGTGAGAGCCACTTTGTCATCTTGTTATTGTATATAGATGACATATTGTTGACTGGAAATGACAATGAGATGATTGTCAAAACCAAGTCATGATTGAATTCCAAGTTCAAAATGAAGCATCCTATATTATGGGAATAAAGATCTCTCGAGATAGAGAATCTAGACTCTTATGCCTGAGTCAGGAGAGAGATATTGACTATATCCTCAAGAAGTTTAAAATGGGTGAATGGAAGTTTGCAGATACACCTGTTGCAAAAGGGGTTAAATTGAGTAAGGCTGATTGTCCCGGTGAAAGAGACGATAAGCCTAATATTCCTTATGTACAAGCTATTGGCAACTTGATGTATGTTATGTTGTGTACAAGACCTGATATCAATTTTGTTGTTGGTCTTATAAGTGGATATCAAAGTAATCCTAGTTGGCAGCACTAGGTAGCTGTGAAAAGGATTTTAAGATATCTGAAAGGAACAAAGGACTTGAAACTGTGTTTTCAAGCAGATGAACTAAAAGTGGTAAGATACTCATATGCTGACTTTGTTGGGAGCAAAGATGACAACAAATCAATCTCGGGATAAATATTCTTATTTGGAGGTGTTGTTGTTTCTTGGGCATGTAAGAAACAAGGCTATGTAGCATTGCATACAGAGGAAGCTGAGTATGTAGCTTACTGTATGGCTGCAACAAGTGCTGTCTGGATAAGCCGCTTCATACGAGATTTAAAGTTGGAAATAACAGATGAGCCAGTAGTTATCTATTGTGATAACAATGCAGCAATTACTCTTATTAAGAGTGGAGCGGATTGCTCAGAAAGCAAGCATATAATGGTAAAATACCACTATGTTCATGATATGGTTATGAGAAAGGAAATATCCGTCTCGTACATGCCAACAGAAGATATGTTGGTAGACCCCTTAACAAAAGGCATAACAGAGAATCTCTTCTGAAAACATGTTACTAACATAGGTTTGAGGTATATTTGATTATTGTATAGGTAAATAACTATACAACGGACAAATTATTGTGTAGGGAAATAACCACACAATAGGTTCTGATTGCGATAGTAATCAGGAAACAACATAACTAGGGAAAACCCTGAAAAGTGGGAGGAAAAACCAGTATGTCGATGTACTTGGCTCGAATGGCCTAGTGGGAGATGTTACAGATAAGGTCTGAGTCTGACCATTCTCGACTCAGGTAACAGTTGGACTGGCCATCCAGTCCGTTACCTGAATGGATAAAGCCATGATCGTAACGGTAGGACGTTATCGAGATTTCTGGTAACATCCCCGATTAATGCTCCGGACGAGGGAAGCCACAGGTGGAGCATCCGGGATGAGGGGGAGCGGGCTGCCTATAAAAGGCAGCCATTACAGGTCGAAAATACATATAGATACTCACAGAGAAACAAAACAGAGTCGACCAGTAAACCTATCCCGGAGAAACCCCTGTGTGGGAACCTCGCACTGAACCTCGCACAAATCCACACAAATCTGCTACATCAAGGAGGTGGCTGGCAATTCAGAGAGCATCAGCCTCAACATCTGATAGAAGAAGACTCCGGAACAGTGATCGGAGCTGTTCGCCGTCGTTAGAGGCCGGAGTATTTTCCATCAATTTGTGGATACAGGCCGGGTGAGACTCTCCAAATACGTTCTTCCTTGTTTATGAAGATAAAACTGTTTATGCATTCAGCATGCATGCGCTCATGCATGCGTGGATGGTAACGTTGGTGTTTTTTATTTTTCTGGTCTTTTCTTTTGTTTGCCTATTTTGGGATATGATATGGCTATGATATAGTTGATGCTTCATGGAAAGAGTTCGACTATATACATATATATTTTGTGTGTACTCAAGATGCATTAGTCTTCTTATAATTTTCTCGTGTTCTAAAACCCTAATAATTTACTTTAGATATAGAAGAAGTTATCTAGGGTTTTGCTTTTGCTGTTCCATAATAATGAATGTCATTTCCACAATTCTAGAGGCGAAGTTTTCTCAAGGATATTCCGCTACTTTTTGGTCAACCATGGGTGGAAGGATCTATTTTAAAGGAAGTTTCATAAACTGAATCAAATTCTTCATCTGAATATGCATTTCTCATTAATTTTGGTAAGAGAAATGAAATATCTGTAACAATATATGAGTGGGGCTGCCAAATGGACCGAGCTTCTCAATTTTTGGTCAGTGATGAGCATGTTCATGGCCTAAACGGAATAGTATGGAAGCGGGAGCATTGGCTTGTGAGAGCTGAATATGAACAATGCACGCTTGAGCCGGCTTTGATTGTACGATTTTTTTTTTACTCTAAGTGTATGCCTGGAAACCTTTTATATTCATACGTTCTAGAAGATAATGGCAATCCAATCGATCGGGGAGTATATATAATGTTAATAAATGATTGGAACTTCTTGAATATTTCTATTGAATACAAAATGTTGAGATCATCTTAGCCAAATGTTCCACTGATAATTTGATGCAAAAGATACATATATCTAACTTTTAGTGGAATATTCAAACTCTAGCAAAGGTTGGCTAAATTTGGTTCGTACGATCATGACTTTGTATTCTGTACATAATTTTGACTATTAAAATAATAAAAAAGAAGAAGAAAACAGGCAGAATACAAATGCCGTAATAGAGAAGGTCGAAATTGGTTTATTTCAATCATTACAACAGAGTATTATTAGGTTTATTTTGACTGGTAGGACAGTTGTAGTATTTATAGGAACGACCGGAATACATTGAAAGATATGTGCAACAGTGTGCAATGAAGTTAATTTGGTAGCCAATAGATTGAGTTTTTGCAATTTTATGTGTGAGATATTGTCATAATATATTAGCCAATAGATTCTGGTTTTTTAAGGTGATAGCATTTCGATCAGTATATGAAGTTAATCCTCCAGCGCCATTCATTTATAACAATTCTTCTATTGATTTGCATGTCACTTGCACGCATATGCAGACACACACAAACACGCGCATGTGTGTGTATACATATATATGTATATAAGTGCGTGTATTCGTCGAAGTGGCACCTGCACTCGCTTACAAGAATCCAATCAAAAGGGAGTGAAATGAAGCTCTCGGAGTCCCATAAATGAAATCCAAAGTGAATGGAGAAACGTCAATATATAGTAGATATATATGTGATCATACAAGAATGCCAATTGGTGACCGTTTTGTTAACTATATATAATGATCATAATTGTATGCGATCTATGGAATTTAATTTTATTCCAACTGATGATATATGTATGTATGTATGTATATGTGTTAGAGAGAGAGTTTCCAACTCTACTATTGATGCTTCTCCATGCACTTCATGTTGGATTTACAGGATCTGGCTTTCGTTCGTCTGTTCACAACTATCGCAAGTTGATTCCATATATCTACTTAAAGAGGCAAAACACTGGCGGTTGTCCTCTTCTACGTCTGGCAAATATAGCATAGCTTTTATATCTATTTAAGGTTCTACCGACAATCCCAAGAAGTATCAGAAGTCTTATGAAGGTTTGAGGTTACATATACAAAACTGTTAATAACAAACATAAATGATTTAGCCCATGATATATATAGAGAGAGAGGCAGTGGAAAATGTTCAATTCCTATGCTCAAATTCACTTAAACATGTCAATCAAACACTTAAATATTTCAACCATTCGATGTTTGAGATCAACGGTTGAGGTGATAAAGCAAAAATGAGGCTCAAATATTCACCGCTTGTCATTCGAATTAAAAGGTTTGATGTTTGAGTAGATTTAGCACGGGTGAGATTTGAGTCGTTACAACTATATATCCATTCATGTTTAAAGGCTAAATACATTATTACTAATGCTAATCTTTCAATAAAGAGATGGATATTTGAGATTAGAGAGCGAATACACTGAGCCTTTAACTGTAATTTATTAAAAAGCGACGAACTTATATATATATATATATATATGGAGAAAAAAGCCTCGCATTCATGATTTTCTTTATTTTCATTTAATAATTATTTTATTCAAAACCTTAATTCACATATTCAAAAGGTACAAGGTGAAAACCATAGACATGTACATCATATCGGAAGAAATGGTACAACACCAGAGGGTTCTAATCCAATGTAGGGGTTGCAAATTGTGTTTAGCGACCGTGTGGCTTGTGCTTTGGGTAAAAAGCAAGTCAACCCAGATTTGATCCATCGGTCATTATGCACAACTACACCGGTTTGTGTCAACTTGACCCCACTGTAATTGAATATTAGATTTTATATGCAATTAAGAAAAAACAACAAACAAAAGAAGGAAAAAAGAAAAAGCTACCTGAAACCTTATTTTTGGTTCGTGTAAACTACAAATGGCAATTTGGATCAGTCCCATGGATACCCATTCTGACCCGCCCATATTGGGAGTGGGTTTGCAGTAGACTGCCTCGGAATATATATACATTTCAGTGTTTATTTATATATATGTATATGCTTATAAGTATTTTACATGCTTATATGTATATATTTTTATATAAATATAACTATATATACATATAATACTTTTTAGTTATATAAAATACCATAAAAATATTTTATATAAATATAAATATATAATATTAAAATAGTTTTATAGGTTGAAGTGGGGCCGCATATTCCCGAGTTGTAACAAAAGGGTGAGGGGCGGGTGGGGGTTTAATCCCTCGAGACCCATGGAGTAGGACGGGGAAAGGTGTATAAGGAGGACTCTGGGACGGGGACGGGGACCGGGGTGTGTGTGTGTGGAGTGAAAACCCGTCCACCACACCCCGTTATCATCCCTACTGTAAACACATGATCAACTTTTCTATTAAAAAATATGAGCAAACTCAGCAAAAATTATTCATATAATTTCATTTTAATGACACACATGCATATGTACATTGACGTATGTTCGTATATATGCATATTCTTTACCTAAGAAGGTAAAATACATATATGAGACATTTTCTTATAACTGAAACATAAAGAAGTATCAAAATTAGGGCTGTTAATGGTCTGGTTTGGTTTGGTTCTAGGTTCAACTTCAAACCAATCCAATATATGCTGTTCTTAATTTTTTAAGAACCAAACCAAACCATCGATTCCAAATGATTCTAGTCCATAAGCTATTACCTTTAATATGTTAATATATGACGGCATAGTGTATAATAGAGTATGCTGAAAAACTCTCATATTAACGAACATTCTCAACCAAAATCATTTGCTTAAACCTTACTTAATTGTGTAAGTAATTTAATATATTTTTTAGTTTTGTCAACCTTCTTCAACTGCCTTCGATGAGGTACTCCAGTGAATGTTAATTTGACTATATAAATAGCCTATTTTTTGTTACAATATATAAAAATAGACTTTTTATGCTGATAGAAGAAATGTGCTGGTGGTATGCCCAAGGATCGAGCAACCTTCAAACCCAAATCAAACTATACATTTTTTTTCTTATTCAAACAGAATCAATCCAAACCAAACTATTGGTTCAATCTAATTTAATTCATTTAATTGGTTCGTTCTGAGGTTGGTAGTTAATCATTACAAAAGATGTTAGTGATAGAAATGAAGATGTTGAGATGGATGAATGATCACACAAAAAAAGACTATATATTGAGGTTATTAGAAACAAATTGAGATTACACCAATAGATGATAAATGAGAAAAAACATTTAAGATGATTTAGATACATAGAAAGACTACCAAATTACAAGAAACTATATTATGAAAATGTCAAAAGAAGAAGAGAAAGACAACAAAATTGTTGGAAAGAAAAAACCGATATTTATGTTGAGTTAACTACTAGTATGACACATGATCGAGTTTTATGGAGACAAAAAATCAATGTAACCAACCCCATCTACTATGGAAGGACACCTATGTCATAATTATTTTTTATATACGACCATTTGACTGCCTATTTTATAATTACTTTTTTATTTTGTGACAATGGAGGACCAAAGCGTAGCATATACATGTGTGCACCTTCTATGAGAATTGAACCCGCCACTTAAGAGCGGTTGTGAGCCCTATTTTTTAGCAAACGATCTAGTTGTACCTATATTATAATTTTTTTGTTATAAGAAGAGGCTCAAGCTTAATATATACAAACACTTGCACCTTCTGCGAGTTGATCTCCTCATAAGCAGCAATAGCATTAGAGCGTCATGTAATTGAGCTAACGCTTTCGGTACCACATTATAATTAAGAGCGCTCATGGTTTGGTTCGATCCTCAACCTCAAACCAAACCACTATTTGTGTTTTTTCGTTTTTTAAAGAATGGAAGCAAACCGTGGTATTGTTAAAACCGAACCAAGCATAACCAATGGTTTCAGTTCGGTCTTGTTCTGAATCATGGTTCTACTTATTTTAAGGTTTAGCTGAATATTGAGTATTTTGTTCTCATATTGTTCGGATCTATGATTCCAATTGGATATGTATATGAGGTTATAAAACTCATATATACAAAATTATAATGATAAGATTTATACGTGGCCCGTATTTGTGTGTAGCAGTTTGGTTTGATTCGTAAATCAAATCATCAATATCTTTTCTTGTTAGAATCAAATCAAACCAAACTGTTCAATATCTATATACAAACGAATTTGGTTCTGGTTGTTTGGTTCCGTTCCAACAATTCCTTGGGCACTCCTAATTATAATTATTTGGCTTAAGTGAATTCATGACCTTCAAATTGTAAGTCGAGACCGTGCCAGGTGAGCTGCCGCCACACGGTATTGAATTTATGACCTTCAAAATGTGAGTTTTCGCCCTGCCAGCCGAGCTATTTGCTCTTAGTGCTACATAGGTTCTTTAATTGGTGCAAACCTGAAGGCCAGCGCTTAGCGTGTCGGATCTTCATGACCTCATCCCTCGCGCAATGGCCCCCATACCTTCGGCACTCTTTCAGCAAAACTCCACTGCTTAAACGAAGGCCTTAATTGTCGTCGGGTTTGTTTCTCTAAGCTTTTCCTCTTTCTCTTTTACTATTTTCATACTTGGTACATATTCTTACTTTTCTCCTTTTTCTCTCTTGCTTCCTCTTCTCTTCTGGAGAATTATCTTACTTTTCTCCCTTTTCTATCTTGCTTCCTCTTCTCTTCTGGAGAATTATCTTACTTTTCTCCCTTTTCTTCTCTTAGCTTTCTTCTCTTCTGGGAGATATCTTCCTTTTCTCTTTTTCCTCTCCCTTTTCTCCTTTTCCACATCTCCATTCTCTCCTCTTCTGGGAGAATTAATGCAGGCATGTATTAGGTGTAGTACACAGTTGTTATGGCTTTTGAGCTGTGTCATGCATGTCCCCACACATAGAGAAACTTGTATGAGGCTTGCCGTGCACTCACCTCATTCTAAACCGTGACGGTTTGCTTTTCTCTTACAACTACTTGCGGTTTCCTGCTTTAGGGCTTACGGTATCGTCTTACATTCGTCGTAGTTGGTTTTATTATTAGATATATAACGTTAGTTTTTATGAAGTCAAAATTTTAATATAGAATACGAGCAGTCAGCACAATGACGAAAGAGTAACTGAACTCTACCTAGACAGCGAGAAGTTTCGGTTTGGTTCTTAAATTTGTGGCTTGAATGAATTCGATTTAGTGGAAATATCAGAACTGAAACTATTACTAATAAAAGGTTGCGAAAGGTTAAGTTATAAATCAAAGCCAAAGTTTGGGAGAAGTAATTATGAAGGACACCGTACTTGGTGGAACAGAAGCTGTGTATGTATGAAACTGTGAAAGATAATAGGATTCAACTGTCGGTAAAATAATATGTATCTAAAATCAGCCTGTTCTTCATATTGAAGCAATTGAAGACAAGTCGGACTTCTTCCTAATTTTATGATATCTAAGAATACCTTATAACTACGTTAAACTCATTTTATGAGCTTCCCCTTTTCCTCCAAAAGAGAAAAAACCCTTACTTTTAAGAATTTCAGAAGAAATACTTGTCACCGGTAGGTTGGTATACTGGCAAAACCCTAAAACCCTCTTCGCAATGAATCGCCAGTCAGAATAGGTTGATAATATCAATGATAAGAGGAATACTGTTCGCTATGTTACCTAGAAATTAAAGCTGGAAGGTACACGTAACGTTGAAGCTCTTGTTCCACCTTGCGAGCTCATCTGATCGACACGTCAGCCACTTCAGAAATCTAGCACATTCAAAGAGTCTCTTGAGTGGCAGTAATCTACATTGTTGATCTGTCTTTGCTGAGCTAAATCTTTTCTTTTTGGCGAGATTATATGTTCTAGATCTTCCCAATGACCACTGGTTAAAACAGCTTCTGGCGAAAATAATTGAAGATGATCAGTGATTCAATAAGAGTCAGAAATCAGAAGCCATTTGTCATGCTATACCAAGTGAAGACACAATATTGAGTATTAATATTGCAGGAGCACATTCAGTAACCGATATGATCATTCATTTATTAGCTGAAGACAGATTAATTAGTTACACCAGGGAGATAGGATGGTGGTGGAGAAAATTTAGTCTGGACGTGGAATCGTGGGAGTGAGGCAAAGGTGTTGTTACTAAGACACGTAGGGTTTTACCTCCGGGGCTGTCTCCGTTTGCAGGGCGAATCGAGACAACTCTTTTGCTGTAACAAAGAAGGAAAGAGATAGAAAAGCAGCAGAACTAGAGAGAGAAATTACCACCGATGGTGCCGCCATTCACCTCCCTACGTATGGCTCCTCGTCTGTTTCCCATGGCTCTCCGTCCAAGAGTGAGGAGTAAGAAAGAGAAAGGCTAAGCCACCCCGAGCACTCTTTCAATTTTGAACTTATCCTCAATGGGTTGAGGTCTTCACCTTTCATAAATGTGAACGTGAAGGAAGGAGGAACGCAAGCAGGCGATTTGTTGGCTGTGAATTTTGTAATCCGTGCCGTTTTAGGATAACTGCTTCTTACACGATAGAGAGAGAAACTAATCTTTTTAAGAGTATCGAGTGACAGTCTAGAGAGAGGGAGAGACTTCCTTTTAAATAATCGTTTCCGTTTTAGTGGAAGACCATCTCCCTTCCACCGCCGCACTTGGCTTGAATATAAGATAGAGGAGTCTGCTGCATCGCAGACATGTCGCTCATCTTGGAGCAAGGCATTTCCCCCTTCCAGTAGTGTCTTTGCTCAAATATTTCTCTTCAAAATTAGTTCTTCTTCCTTCCTGGTAGAAGAGGAGATTTCAAGAGAAAACTAGCCAATCTTTTTTTATAACCACAGGAGGAAGAGAAGCAGAGTCAAGTTCAGTTTTTTATGGCCACGTATCCTTGATGAGGGTTATAAGGCTTGTTAGGGTTATGTCTTCCTCTTGTTCATCCTCCTCTGTGTTAAATTGTTCATTGGTTCCGAAGGTCTTCTTGGCATATTATTCTACCTGTGTTTTTAAGTGTTTCAAGATCATTGAACGAGAGAAAAGCTTCAAAGAAAAAACATTCGCTCTCTTGTTTGCATTAGATTAGGGTCCAAACAGTAGTAGGAATATTTTCCTTTTCACTCTTTTGTGGTTGTGTTATCTTGGAAGAAGATTACAAGAGAGAGATTTCCTGTTGAGAGGGGTAGTCTTCTGAAGAGAAAGTGAAAGGAAGAAAATAGTAAAGGAGTTGGAGGAAGGTGAAGTTTCTTGTTGTGGGTTGCGCTATATCAGGGTTTTTATTTGTTAAGAGCGAGTCAGCATCCGTTTGGACCGGCCATCACGAGAACTATGACCAACCCACATAGATTAGGAGAAGGCACCACGACCAACAACAACACCAATATTATCATCACTAACAATAATCAGGGAGATATTATGCATCAAAAAGATGATGTCAGAAGCAGTACAGTGAGTCCCCAACAAACAGTGGAGAATCAAATTGTCAGGGAATGGGTAGATTGTGATCCCATAGACACAGAGAAGTTGCTTGATGTCGATGCCTCCAGAATCTTCGACGAAGTCCTCCCTTCTCTCGCCGACTTGCAGCCTTCCTCACAGTCTTCTTCAGCATCCACTTCATCATCATCTTCATGCTGCTCCTCTTGCTCGTCTTCGTCATGGGCTGCCAAAGATGAGAGTACTGATGGTGCAAGATCGAATGCTTGCGGCATCGATTCTTCCGGCGGAAACTCATTCGCGCAATCGCTAGCCGTCGGCAGTGCCTTTTGCTCATCCGCCATGATGGTGCAGCAGCAGCAGGAAGAAGAAGTAGATGGAGTAATCGATGTTCTTGATGGCTTTGGAGAGATGGACTTATTGGACACTATGGATCTTAATTGGGACCCTTCAATCTTCCCACCTGATGATACCAACACCCCCAGTCACCAAGAAGAAGAGAATTGCTTTGTTGAGAGCGAGCCCGCTATTCAGGATCCGGAGGATCAAAACAGCAACTCATCTCAGGAATTAGCACAAGTTTTCTTTGAGTGGTTGAAATCAAACAAGGAGTCTATCTCTCCACAAGATTTGAGGAGCATAAAGTTGAAAAAGTCCACAATAGAAAGCGCTGCGAGGCGTTTGGGGGGAGGGAAAGAGGGGATGCTTCAACTTTTGAAGCTTATTCTAGCATGGGTTCAGAATCATCATCTGCAAAAGAAGCAAAAACCATCAATTCCATCTAACGATGATATGCAAAACTTCCCTTTGTATTATCAGCATCAACAGCAACCCTACAGTTTCCCTAATAACAGTACTAGCAGTGCATGGTTCATGCCTCCGCCCTATCACCCTTCATCTTTATTTAATCCATGCATGGGTTCCTTTCCTTCGGCTGTAGGATACCCAGGAAACGAGATGTGCTATGGTTTGCCTCAAAATGAAGCTATCCAACCGTTTCCAATATCATCTGCTACACCTAATTTTGACACTGAAAATCCATCATGGCATCAAGTAAACCATCATTTTTGTGGTGATCAAGTAATGAACTTCGCTTATGGATCTAACAACAGCACCAACTACAACAACCATCCGATATTGCAGCAGCAAGATTGCATATTGAAATCGGCGACGAAGGAAGCGAGAAAGAAGAGGATGGCTCGCCAGAGGCGCTTCTTCTTCCATCACAGACACAACAATGGTGCTAACGAGAAGGCATTGATGGTAGAAAACGATAGCAGCAATGGGGACGGCAGCAACCGCTCAAATCGAATGGCTTGGTTATCTTCTCCTGCCAGTGATCCTTCCTCGGACGGTCCTGCCGTTCAAAGACAGACTCCTTTAGACAAGCGTCAGGTGAGAGATTCCACCTGTTTCTTTTTTTACCAACCTAAGAACTCTTAGTTTGTTCCTTCTGCTTGCAAAATATGAGCATGCCTGGGTGGAAATCTGGCATAATTAATGACATGAAGGATCTAACGGAATAAATATGAGAAGAACTAATTTTTTTTAAGGAAGAACCAAGTTAATTACTATGCGGTTGTTGGTGTTCATTTCTCTGAATTTTGATGCTTGGTCTCCAAAGTGATATATAAAATAGTGCCACTTTTGGAATACTTATTCGAGTATAGTTTGCAAACAACCAAATGATCTAGCTATATATGCCACTAATATTGATAGCGACAAGTGAAAATCATCGCTGTTTCAGGGATGGAAGACTGAGAAGAACCTGAGGCTTCTTCTTCAGAAGGTGTTGAAACAAAGTGACGTTGGGAATCTTGGAAGGATTGTCCTCCCTAAAGTAGGTGTTCGCTTAATCTGTGCCTGCATATTTTATTTTTCGCGTAATATAATAGTATAAGAAAAGAATGACTAATGCATTATATGATCAGAAGGAGGCAGAGACACATCTTCCAAAACTAGAGGCAAGGGATGGGATTTCAATCGCCATGGAGGATATTGGGATCTCTCGCATATGGAACATGCGTTACAGGTGACAATCATTTCACATGCAACATAATTTTTGCTTAATTTTCGTAATCCTCAATAAATTGTAATCCCATGATTCTAATCAAGAAGATGATCATGCATGCAGGTTTTGGCCCAACAACAAAAGCCGGATGTATCTACTGGAAAATACAGGTATTGGGAATCGGCGATATGACGTTGCATATGCATGCTTCACGCGTGTCGTTATGCTCTAATTGTTTAGTATTTGGTGACTATTTTAATGATTTCTTTTCTTTATTGGCGGTTTAGGGGATTTCGTGAGATCGAACGGCCTGCAGGAGGGGGATTTCATTGTCATTTATTCCGATGTTAAATGTGGCAAATATGTAATTCTTCCCTCTTTTGGTGTGCGTGAGTGTGTGTGAGAGAGAGAAATAATGGAATGGTAATCATCCCATAATGGTTTTATCATCTCTAATGACCAATGCTGGCCTCTTGACTTGCGGTTCTCTCTTGCTATATATACATCTAGTTAAACATAAGCTTCAGGATTTTCTTAACACTTTTAAATCATTCGTTGAAAACGTCTGGGAGAAAACTTGTAGATAATGGTAGATGAAAGAGAAGATCGAATTCGATTCACTGTATGCCTGAAGATCTGTGGATCTTGGCCATGCCCGTTTAGGAGCGGTCATGTGTATGAGTGCTTGTACGTGTGTATTTGTGTGTTGATATGGCTTGCATTGGATGCATATGCAGATGATAAGAGGGGTGAAGGTGCCGCGCCAAGGTGTGAACAAGGTGCAGACCAAAGGGCAAAAATCTTTGCCGCATAAGTCCCTCAAGCTCACCAATGGAGAGTTTTCTTCTTCAAACATGGAGTAGTCATCATCAAAGGTGATGACATCGGCAGGATCTTTCAGTGGTTTTTGGGGGTTCATATAGTTTCTCTCAAGCTTCATATATCACTCTTCTGGACATGTAGAAATCGGATTCTTTTTCGTTGGGTCTTGGGTTTCTGTATGGGTTTGGTTGTGGAATGGATGAGTCACCATGATTGTGTGTGTTTGGAGAGTTTTGGGGGATATTTGTGGATACAGGCCGGGATGAGACTCTCTCCAAATACGTTCTTCCTTGTTTAGGAAGATAAAACTGTTACCCGATGTATGCATTCAGCATGCATGCGCTCATGCATGCGTGGATGGTAACGTTGGTGTTTTTATTTTTCTGGTCTTCTCTTTTGTTTGCCTATTTTGGGATATGATATGGCTATGATATAGTGGATGCTTCATGGAAAGAGTTCGACTATATACATATATATTTTTTGTGTACTCAAGATGCATTAGTCGTCTTGTAATTTTCTCGTTTTTAAAACCCAAATAATTTACTTTAGATATCGAAGAATTCTTCATGTGGATAAGAATTCTAGAGATGAAGTTTTCTTAAGGATATTCGGCTGTTTTTATTGGTCAATCATGGATGGAAGGATATTCTTCGACTGAATATGTGTTTCTCATTAATTTTGGCAAGAGAAATAAAATATATGTAACAAGCTATGAGTGGGGCTGCCAAATTGATTGAGCTTATCAATTTGAGTCTAGTGATGAGCATGTTCATGGCCTAAACGGAACAGTATTAGAAGCTTAGAAGCTGGAACATTGGCCTGTGAGAGCTGAATATGAACAGTGCACGCTTGCGCCGGCTTTGATTGTACAAGTTTTTTTACTCTTAAGTGTATGCTGGAAACCTTTTATATCCATACGTTGTAGAAGATGATGACAATTCAGTCGATCTGGAAGATCGGGAAGTATATATAATGTTAACAAACCATTGAACTATTGAATATTTCTAATTGAATAAAAAATGTCGAGATCATCTTAGCCAAATGTTCCACTGATAATTTGATGTAAAAGATACATGTCTATTTTCTAATGGATCACGTCGTCTTCAAACTTTAGCAAAGGTTGGTTAAATTTGGTTCGTATGATCATAACCTTGTATTCGGATAATGATCATGATCTTGTATTCGGCACTGACAACGGTTGGAATATACGTCTGGCTATGACTTTATGACTCGGAATAATCAGAAAAATAAGAAAACACGGTCAGTAGGTTTATTTCAACTGTTGGGACAGTCGGAGTATTTAGAATATTTAGAGTATTTATAGGAGTAATCGAAATATGTTGAAAGCAATGCATTTGGCAACAGTGTGCTATCTTGTATTCGGCAACTCGGTTGGAATATTTATAGGAACAACCGAAATATACTGAAAGCAATGCCAGGTGCTACCTTGTATTAAGCAACTGTGTTCAACAGTCTGAAATGATTGCTGCATAGCTACCTTGTATTCGGCATTCGATCAAGACCTCACACACTAAAATGATTGCTGCATAGCAGCTACCTTGTTCGGCATTCGATCAAGACCTTACACACCATAGGTACGTAACTGTGTGTGGTGCTTGCTGCAAGAACTAATTTTCTCTCCTACAACGTTGATTGGAAGTTATTTTCTGCATCCTGATGGTGTACTTTTACTTGTCCTTTTTTCTCATTTGCATGCACCAAGAACTCCAGATTGACTAGAGCTTGTCCTCATGAAAGATCATATAAAGAGTGAAAGACATCATATAAAGAGTTCAAGTTCTTAACTTATTAAGCAGAAGTAGAAAATGCACCCATATCTGGAGGATGGACTCCATCAATAAGTAACATTGAGTTCAAGATTCTTTTGAATCGATCACTTGGTCGGGAGGGCGGCGATGATCTTTTCTTTTTAGTAGCCTTAAATGCACAAGTGCGGGTTAGGACAGCCATCACATTGAGCGTGATCTCAAACTTGGAGATGCCAAGTCAGGTCTGATGACTGAAATATGATGCAGTTATATGTGGAATGAGTTGTTGCAATTTTACGTGTGAGATATTGTCATAATATGTTGGCCAATATGATTCTGGTCATTTTAAGGGGATAGCATTTCGATCCGTATATGAAGTTAATCCTCCAGAGCCCTTCATTCATAACGATTCTTCTTTTGATTTGCATCACTTGCATGCATGCACGGACACACAAACATGCGCATATATATATATATACATATACATACATACATATATATATATATATATATATATATATATATATATATATATATATATATATATATATATATATATATGTATGTATGTATATGTATATGTATGTATGTATTTGTTGAAGCTGCACCTACACTCGCTTACAAGAATCCAATCAAAAGGGAGTGAAATGAAACTCTCGGAGTCCCATAAATGAAATCCAGAGTGAATGGAGAATATCAATATATAGTGGATATATATGTTATCATAGAAAAATACCGTGACCGTTTTGTTAACTATATATAATGGTCATAATTGTATACAATCTATAGAATTTAATTTTATACAAAATGTTATTCTAACAAAAGGATTGATGATATATATGTATGTGTGTGTGAGAGAGTTTCCAACTCTACTATTGATGCTTCTCCATTCACTCCACGTTGGATTTACAGGATCCGATTTTCATTTGTCTGTTCATCCAATTCCATGTATCCACTTAAAGCGGAAAGAACACTGGCAGTGCTTCTCTTCTACGTTTGGCAAAGAAGTGTCAGAAGCCTTCTGAAGGTCTGAGGTTACATATACATAAAACTGGTCGACAGCAAATATAAATGATTCAGTCTACCATGATATATATATATATATATATATATATATATATATATATATATATATATATATATATATATATATATAGAGAGAGAGAGAGAGAGAGAGAGAGAAGAGAGAGAGAGGCAGTGAGAAATGTTTAATTCCTGTGCTCAAATTTATGGAAACATCTCAATCGAACACACAAACATCTCAACCATTAGATGTTTGAGATGAATGGTTGAGATGACAAAGCAAAAATCATGTTGATCATGCTAATTAAACAGTGAGATGTTTGAGTAGATTTAGGATGGATGAGGTTTGAGCCTTTACCACTATATATATATATCCATGCACAAAGACTAAACACATTATTAGTAATGCCAACCTTTCAATGAAATGTTTGAGATTAGAGAGAGAATACACTTACACTTTAACTGTAATTTATTAAAAAACAACTCTTTGTTTTTCAATTTTTTTATTTTAGCCATCTATTTCATTTATCGGATTGCTCAGATCATCGAAGAAGATTTATACCATCAGCTCTCCGTCTCTCTCTAGAGAGAGAGACACTATAGTCCATACGCACTCAACCTCAAATGTACTTAAAGGTCACAATGGTCTCATCTTTAAAATCAATCATTAAGATCCTTAAAGCAAAAAGTAAAATAATATTAGGTGCATTTAAAGCACCTACAAAAATTACAATAGTATCTTTTTACTTTCTCAACCATTGGTGTCAATGATCGAGATCTTTGTAAATACTCAAAATTTTCTTTAAGAAAATCTACACTTTGTTTATAGAACTGGTTTTGGATATTCATTTTCAAAATACGTGAAGTGGTTCCAAAAATCTTGAATGTTTGAACAAAAAGGTAGCTATAGAAGTGCTTTAGATCCAATTGAAAAGACCTCACAACAACATAAAGTCATCAACATGCCCGCCAGCTAGTGTGAGCTTAGGATGGGTCATCCAAGGTGAAGTCAAACCTCTTTCTTACACCATTTATATGTTTTGAGCCTAATCCTTGTCATTTTCATAAAACAAAGTTTGATTTCCTTAGCCCATCCATTATTAAACATCATTAAGTCTTAATTGTGTTTATCTATTTAACCTAAACCTATGTCTCAGCCCCATCGAGTTGAACCTTGGAACCTTAGTCTTAACCTATGTATTGATATCCAATATATATGTATACACATATGAATATATGGAAATAAATAAATATGTATATATATGTGTATACATTCTTGAGCTCGATTTTCATAGGGCATGTATGTGCAAGCTTGAGCACATGTGTATGATGGGTTTGATGCATAAATTCGGTTGGAAATGTATTTTGAAAAAGGCCTTTTTGCTAAGTTTAAAAAAAAAAAATTGAATCTTATTCAAAAAGTTTTGAAATTTGAATATTATCCAAAAGCTTCTAAAATTTGGATTATACTTTTGAGAACTTTCCAAAAACAGAATTTTATTCAAAGGTTTCCAAAAAGTTCAAAATATGGATTATATACTCATCATTTCTAAAAATTCAAAAATAAGATTATACATTGATGATTTCTAAACTTTTAAAATCTGAACTTTATATTTATGGTTTCCAAATTTTGAAAATATGGATTATGTTCATAGATTGAGAAAGTTGGACTCTAATTTTTGAAAATTAGAAATATGTTCATGAGTTTGGAAAGTTAAAAATCCAGTTTAGGGATTTGGAAAGTTGAAAAACTATTTTTGGATTTGAAAAGTATATAAATCAAAATTATTTGTTCATGGATTTGGAAAGTCATATATTTGAATTGTATATTTATGAATTTGGAAGGTTATAAAAAAAAGGTCTTTGAAAAGCTGATATATTCATGAATTTGGAATATATAGTTTGAGAAGTTAAATTATGAACATGAACTTTGTCAATTCAAGTTGTACATTCCGATGCATCCATTTGACTTTTATAAAATCTAAATTATGAGCCTAGATATATGTTATATGGTTGAGTAAAAATTAATTAAATTTTATAAGTCAAATAGGTTTTTCTAATTGGTTCACTTGACCATGATTTCATCTATTGATAACCTCTACCTTCTTGATACTTGGTTAACCTATATCCATATACATTAACTCATCTATCACCCTACATAACTCTACCCATATTTGATACACATATCTTATGGCTTGACCCATATTTGACTCACCTATTATGAATGACTTATGTTAAGGTAATATTATAGTTGGACTAAGTAATGAAATGGTCAAGCTTCTTCTCAAGATAATAACATATTTTTTATTGAATGAAAAAGGAGGTATGTCAAGATCATGCTAAGGTGGAGGACAACTACTTATGGCATATATCAAGAAGGATCAATGTATACAAATTTTAGGTTATGTAGAACCCTCAACTCGTATCCAATCTTCTTAATTTTTATGAATTTAAAAAGAAAAACTAAGTTAAGAGTGACTCGCCTCTTATTTGTTTTTTTTATGTGTTGTGGGTCCTGTCTAAATTCTTTTCAGAATTACCTTCTTACTCCGATGAGCAAAGATCAACTTTTGCGCTACAAAATTTTTGGTTAATAAAAGAAAGAAAATACCTATGAAGTGTGAGCATAAAAAGAGTTCCTATTCCTATTAATTTTTTATCCTAATTGGTTTTAGATCTCTAAATGGGACTTGGGTCTCTAAATGAATATGAAATTCTAAATGGGTATAAGCATATAGACATGTTTGGTTCTGGGTTACTCGAAACTAGGAACCATAACTGAACCGTTTAGTGGATGGTTTCGTTTCCATCATGGTTTCAGTTTCATCATGGTTCCGGTTCCGGTTTCATAGTAGTTTTGGATCTGGTTTTTGGACAGTTTATTGACGTAGTCTATATATATTAGTGTATAAAATATATTACATTATACATTCATATATTACATTAAAGGGCATAGCTACATTATATAAGTTCTTGTAAGTTATAATTTATAACTTATAAGTATTACATTAATTAATTAATTTATATATACATGATATATTACATTATAAAATATATGTAGACTATGTAGCAATAACATAGCTATGTAGGTATATATTAATATATATACATAATATACTAATGTAACTATGTAAGTATATAACATATTATATATATTATATATGTATTGTATTATATATAAAATAATAAGTCGTTAAATTGAAGTTATAATATTATAAATATAATATAATATATGTATACAAATTCATACAAGATGCAATATCTATAATAAAAATAAAAGAAATAATGAGCTTGACCATAATTCACTTACAAATGAATTATACCTCCTACGTATCCTCTTTGGTAGAGAAAAATCAAAGCTTATATAGTTCTCTTACATTTTAGTAGAAACCCCTTACCTAAAGTGATTGACTCTAAACTTAATCATCATTATCACTCCATGCTTATGTGGGATCAGTATCAATAGTACTAATACTAGTTCCTCCTTCAGTATATATGTCAATCAATACTTCTTCACGCTTTTGTGCTCGACATCTTGTTCTTGTCCAATCATTTAGGCAAGTCTAAGCTTCTAAGTTCTCGAGTTGTAAGTTAGAACGATGTTCGTCTAATATATTATTGCTTGTACTAAATACTTGCTCTACAACAACAGTTGAGGCTGAAACAACAAAAATATCCTTAACAATTAAAGATAATCTCTCGCTACTATTTTAAAACATCTAATTCCTCTTCACCCTCATCTTCTTCAAATGCATGAATCATAATGAGTAACATTATATACTTCAAAGTCAGTCAAATCCATATATTTTGGTCGCTTTCTAAGTCTATATTTTAAAATATAACTAAAAAACTTACCACGAAACAGGAGTTTGCATGACTGCCACTGTTTTCTTCATTTACTTATGAAACAAGATGACTATGCGCAAAACTATATTCAACACATAATTGATTAATGTTTAATCTTATATCATTGATTATATTGTTGATATCCTTAAGCTTGTTTAATTAGAGATCATTATAATAAGCATTCAAAAATAATTCTAAACCTTCTAATTTTAATTTAAGATTTAATGCAGCAATAACTAAACTAATTGCTAGGAGATCTATATAGTAATTAAGCTATTTTTCTATCATCTTTTACACAATATGAAATAAGTAAGAATCTATACGAAATTATGATAATGCACGAACTACTTCTAAAGCTTGATAAATAAATAAATGACAAGTCATATAGTAAACACTAAATAATATATTTTTAGTATTATTAAAAATAAAAAAAGATCTAAAAGACATTTACAAACATACCAATTAGATTCAAACAAATTCAATTATAGAAAATTAAGGTGCATAAACCCTGTTGATAAGTCTTTATAGAACATAGCCACATACAACACTTGATAGGCCAAGTTCTACCGATGTCCAACCTCTTTTGGAGATTTTCTTGATCTTTTACCTTTTCATTTACAAAAATCTACCCATTTATTTCTAACATTAGAACGACTCCAAAGAAAATGATGTGTCTCTAATAAGTTATATTTCAGGTCGTATAATCTTCAAACCATCTATTACACACAAGTTAAGAACATGACAAGCACATGGAATCCAAAAAATTTACCTCCTAAAATATTCTGATATATTATTTGTATTTCAAAAATAGTGTACACATTTGTAAAAGCATTATCAAGCAAAAATTTAAAAAAATTATAAGATAATTAATGCTCTTCAAAAATCGATTTTAGCATTTAGTAAATATTTTATACAATATATGCTTTATCAAAACAACGAAGTGCAAGAAGACATTTTTGAATTGACCATCTCTCGTCTATCCAATGAACAATAACTCCCATATATGTATGCAACTACCAATTATTAGTCCATATATCAACATATAGTGGCATAATATGCTCAAATGAACAAAAATATTAAGCTAACTCTTTTTTTCTCTTTATATAATTTATGAATATGTCCACTAACCGATTGCCTATAAGCATGTTTTATTCTACTAAAATAAAACATGCAAATTCTTTATATCTTGAGTGGAGTTGTAGTGAGAAAGCCCCATAGAAGCATATCCACTAGCAGAGGAACTTTCATGCGTAGAAAATTGATTACAGTTAAAGGCTCAGTGTATTCGCTCTCTAATCTAAAACATCCATCTCTTCATTGAAAGATTAACATTAGAAATAATGTATTTAGCCTTTGCACATGAATGGATATATAGTTGTAAAGGCTCAAATCCTACCCGTGCTAAATCTACTCAAACGTCAAACCTTTTAATTCGTATGACAAACGGTGAATATTTTAGCCTCATTTTTACTTTATCACCTCAACCGTTGATCTCCAACATTGAATGGTTGAAATATTTGAGTGTTTGATTGACATGTTTAAGTGAATTTTAGCATAGGAATTGAACATTTTCTACTGCCTCTCTCTTTCTTTCTCTCTATATATATCATTATGGGCTAAATCATTTATGTTTGTTATTAGCCAGTTTTATGTATATGTAACCTCAAACCTTAAGAAGACTTCTGATACTTCTTGGGATTGTCGGTAGAACCTTAAATAGATATAAAAGCTATGCTATATTTGCCAGACGTAGAAGAGGAGAACCACCAATGTTCTTGCCACTTTAAGTAGATACATGGAATCAACTTGCGATACTTTTTAGAAGTTGTACTTTTGCTTTTTCCTTTTTTTATATCAATCATTCAACTCTTTGATATGATAATTGAGATTTACAAGGATTAGACAAGCATATAAGGTGATTAGTATATTAAACTTTATATATACATAGAAAGATTAGTCTATACGCACATCAATCCATGATCTAATCTTCTTAAAAATCTCAACCCATCTTTTCTTCAAAATCAATGGTTGAGATCTCTAAGTTTAAAAAGCAAATAACATCAGGTGCAATCTGTCAAAAAGTATCAAGGTAATTTATTTTAAATTTGAATTTCAACCGTTGATGATATGGTTGAGATTCTTGAGAAATGTTTAAACATAGATTGAAGAGATTACATCAGGTCCATCGCATATGCTATTTTCTCTCTAGAGAGAAAAGATTAGTTCATGAGCACATCAATTCATGCTCTAATAATCTTAAAGATTACAACTGTTCAATATTGAAGATCAATGGTTGAGATCAAGTCCAAAAGGTAAATAGTATTGGGTACATTTATTGTACCTGTAAATAGAACCAAGATAGTTTTTTGCTTTTGAAATTTAAATTACAGTTGAGATTATTTAGAATGTTTAAGCATAGATTGATGTTATGAGGGACTATGCTCTCTCTCTCTCTCTCTCTCTCTCTCTCTATCTATCTATATATATATATATATATATATATATATATATATATATATATATATATATATATATATATATATATATAAGAGAGATAGTCTTATATGCTTGTCATCCTTCAAAATCTCAACCATATATTTTAAGTGATAATAGCTGAATTCAAAAATAAAAAGTATACATGAAAATAAAATATACCTCCAAAAACGCATATATCAACTCACCTTATATAACACAACAAGCATATTGGACTTTTCCCCTCTCTCTCTCTCACACACACATAAGATGGTGATATCGAATCTAGATGCTCGTCCTGGGACCTCCCCACTTTCTAATGTAAGCACCTGAATGCAACACAAATCTAAGAGAACAAGGCCCAACTTGCGATGGACCTGATTCACCTTAATTTGGGTACGAAAGTGTGAAACCAATTTTGATAAACCGTATCCGGTCCATTTGTCACCCCTAAAGAGGCAGCTTTAGATTCACAGTAGTTGAGATGAGGTAGGCCTTTGGAACCACTCCCAAAATTTCAGAAGTATTTATTTCATATTAATTGAATATGCCAGTATTTCTTGGTACTTTCCTGTTTTAAAACAGTGGCTATCTAGGAATAAAAATAAATCAATGTCTGACTAAAATAATCAGATAAAGAGAAAGATGCATCAGTGATGCCCTTTAAGTAATAGTAATATTGGCTGGCTGACCCTCATCACTCAAAGGCACCAAGTTGGCACGTTCCTGCCTTACACTAAACAAACACTGTCCCACACACACAAGCACACACGTGCACACACACACACAGAGGTGCTTGTAGGGATGGCAAGGCCGGGGTGGGGTGGGGTGGGGTGGGGCGGGTTTTCACTTCACCCGCACCCTCCCCGTCTTAGAATCCCTCTTCTATGCCCCATCCCGCCCGGCGGGTCTTGGGGATTAGACTTGCACCCTATTGTTACAACTCAATTCAGTCCCATCTCGCTGCCTTGAATCTATAGAACTATTTTTTGACAACAAATATTTAATATTATATATTTTACATAAAATATAAAATCTTGTTTATAATATTTTAGATTATTACACTAACATTCATTATATATATTTATATAAAAAATATATATACATAAATAAACAACAATATATATATATACTCATAACATGCCCCCATATCTCCTTTCCTAGGTGCTTGCCTATTCATTCGATAACAAGTGCTAAATAAAGGCTTTATGCCAGTGTTTTCTGCCCTTGCTGGCTACAATTAGGATTGGGAAGTCAAATTAGGTTGGCGTTGTTGGCTTCAACAATGGTGGCTTATGGCATCTCTGACTCAAACAATCTCTCTCTCTCTCTCTCTCTCTCTCTCTCTCTCTCTCTCTCTCTCTCTCGTTAAGATGCAGTTTTAAACACGACTGAAAAGTTTGACTCGAAGAAAACTCTGAAAAGTCCATGTTCGTGTCCAGTCAAAATAGCACGAAAAGAAAAATACGTTATATTCGGGATTGACCTGTTTTGCATGAGCACCAAGTGAAACGACTAAAAAACAACATGAAACATAAAATGATATAACAGAGAGGATTCCAAAAGTGTGACAAATGTGAATCGGATGAGACAAACACGCCTTAAAAAGAGAAAATTGGGGCACTTAAACCTATCATTGGTTTGATTAAGATACAGTTAATGTTCAAATAATCAAATCTAATTACCAATGGTGAGGTCACCTTAAATTTGAAAAACTCTTGGGTTTTTATTGACCTGAAATACAAGTACTTTTATCCAAAATAGAATGTACCTCACGGAAAAAAAACTTCTGAATCCCAATGCTACTGAATATGTCCACCACTGTTGGAGAATCTTATGAAATCCCTTCTCTTCTCTCCCTCTAGACATGAACGTGGGTTTGGTAAAAGGTTTTGGCATTGTTTACTAAAACCAAGAGATTTCTAGTCGGACTTGGATGCAAATACTGGAAAACCGAAATCCCAAATCCAAAAATAGTGGGACCGAAAGACCTTTTGATTATTCAAACATGAGTCGGAGTCAAAGGGCGTGGTGCAAACTGCAAAGATGCAAGAGCCTTAGGTAGACTTTGTGGGTTGGAACGGATAAAGAAATGCATATTACATGAAGATAATGAAAAAACAAAAGGGAAAAAAGGGTCGTTTTCAGAGATTGGGCGAGACGGGGTGTTGCGTCTTGGGGTTGATTCATCCTGGGTGCTCACCGTGAATGACCAGGCACACACATGGAGAGAGATATTCTCTATCATTGACATAAAAGATCCTTACCGTCTCTGTATTAGTCTCTCTCTCTTTCTCTCTCTTGCTTTTTGTTGGTGCGTGCGTGGGGTGGCACTGCGCCTCTGTTCCTCCATCTGCAACTATTTGGAGGAAAACGACTCAGTGAATGAAACCTATCATCGTTTTTCTACATTTCCTCTGTACCTTTTCTGTTTACCTTTTTCTTTCATCCGAAAAAGAGAACGTTTTGTTTTCTTTTCCATATCTGCATTGTTTTTAGCTCTGATTTCATCGGAAATTCATAAGGAAAAGATCGGCCTTTTCCTTTATCTGGCTCTCCTTTTCGAGTTCTGGAATGGTTCTCTCTGTCTTGCATTTTTGAAGTTATAGCCATCTCTTTCCTGGCAATTCTGTGCACGTCTGGATCGATTATCCGGTACCCACCTCATTGTGTTTCACCTTTTTCGTTTCTTTACCCCTTGTTCATCTGTCGGAGAATTGCAAATTGAGAACCATAGATGCGTCTTAGTGGTTGAATCTCATTAAGGACTATCCACCTTGAGTTTTTCGGGTTTTCTGCTACATCGTATCATTTTGGGATCTGGGGGTGGGTGGGTGGGAAAGCCCCATAATGGACAGGACTGAAGAGATCCTGTTTTAGATCTTGGTGGGAAGATAGAGGGAGCCAATCGTTATGATCAAACAACTACTTAGTAGACTCCCCCGAAAACTCTCTAAATCGGCGGAGAACAAAGAAGCAGGGGGTAATGCAACCACTCCTGTCGCCAATTCTTCGAAGAACTCGAAGAACAATGATCCTGGCGTAAGCCAGCATGGGAATTCAGGTGGGCTTAACGCTCCTTTTACACCTCAGGCCAATGAATCCGTCTTGACTCGGGAATTTGGTTCCCTTTTGGAACCAAATGGGGCCGCAAAACCATCGTCTGCCGACCAGAGTGCTAGGAAAGGGAACGATGGCTTGATTGGTGCCGTCTACCAAGCTTTGCCGAGCTTTAAAGATGTCCCAGTCACCGAGAAGCAAAGCTTGTTGATGAAGAAGTTGAACATGTGCTGTGTGGTATTTGATTTTTCAGACCCCGCGAAATCCACAAAGGAGAAAGATATCAAGAGGCAGACGTTGTTGGAGCTTGTTGATTACATTGCATCAGCCAATGGGAAGATTGCAGAGCCCATAATACAGGGGATCACAAAAATGGTTTCTACCAATTTGTTCAGAACTCTTCCATCTTCTTCTCAGGATAGCAAACCAGTAGAACCGTTTGAAACAGAAGAGGAAGAACCCATGATGGATCCTGCATGGCCGCACTTACAAATTGTATACGAGTTCTTCTTGAGGTTTGTTACATCACCAGAAATGGATGCGAAATTGGCAAAAAGGTACATTGATCATGCTTTTGTGTTGAGGATGTTGGATCTTTTTGAGTCTGAAGATCCTAGGGAGAGGGAGTATTTGAAGACTATCCTTCATCGTCTTTACGGTAAATTTATGGTTCATCGACCATTTATTAGGAAGGCTATGAATAATATATTTTACCGGTTCATTTTTGAAACCGAGAAGCACAATGGAATTGCAGAGCTTCTGGAAATTCTTGGCAGTATTATTAATGGATTTGCGTTACCTTTGAAAGAAGAACACAAACTATTTCTAGTGCGGGCTCTAATACCACTTCATAAGCCAAGATGCCTTTCTTCGTATCATCAGCAATTGTCATACTGCATCACACAATTCATTGAGAAGGATTTTAAGCTCGCTGATACGGTAATAACAGGGATGCTGAAATACTGGCCAATTACCAGTAGTTCTAAGGAAGTGATGTTCTTGGGTGAGCTTGAGGAGGTGCTGGAAGCAACTCAAGAAGCAGAGTTCCAGCGATGTATGGTGCCGTTGTTTCGCCAAATTGCTCACTGTTTAAATAGCTTGCACTTTCAGGTATGTATCCTTCATGTGTCTAGCTATGCATTCGTGATATGGAGTTTTGTTGTGGTTTTGATATTGACTAGTTTATTGTGCTTGATTCAACACACACACACACACACTATATATATATATATATATATATATATATATATATATATATATATATATATATATATATGTGTGTGTGTGTGTGTGTGTGTGTGTGTGTGTGTGTGTGTGTGTACTCCCAGTGCTATTCTTTTATAATTTTTTGCTTATTAGTGCTTTTTCTGTTGTGACTGAATGCTTTTTAACTTTATGCCACAAGGCAAAACGTTACTTTCCTTGCTTTCTTAATGTTGGTTCACCTGATTGTTTTCCTTTGCCATCATCAGTTTAACTTGGGTCTATCTATTATGCTCTTGGTTATATTAGCATTAGCTAACTAAAAAAATACTCCTTATCAGGTTTAGGAATAGATTCTTTCTGATGCCTGTTTGATGCTGTTTTAATCGTTATTCCGTAGTAACAACATCCATTGTCTCCATTATTTATTTTTTTCATTTGCCATTAGTTCTCAATTTTCTGATGAGAGATCTTGTGCTTTTCATTTTTTTTGTCTTTCTATTTAGTTTGCATGCATTGGAAGGTTATGAATGGGACTTGGTATTTCTCTATTTGCCTATGTACTTCTGTTTGAGGTACTATGGAGGCCTTTCCACAATTTTTTGGCAAAAACTCCATAGATCTTTTATATATTTCTGGTTACTTATTTCAGCTTCTATCTGCTGCTAAAGGAGAGTAAAGCATATTTTAAGTGCCTTGCCCATAAGTGACCAATATCCTGATTTCTTATGGATTTACATGGTCGATAAGGTGTACTCATGGGTAAGATTGCCAACAAAGTAGTATCAGAAAAATAGGATTTCTTCTTTGTACGTGACTTTCTATAATGCCTAAAGATCTTTAAGCTTAAAAGTTTCTTCTTCTTGGGATATCTTACTCGTGCATGTTTAATGCAACTACGGTGCATGTGTATTTATCCCATGTTTTCTCTCTGTAATATATGCATCCAATAACCATACAGTAAAACTCTGCTTTTCTACAAAAAGAAGAAGAAAATGAATGTGCTACAAGTATACGAATTAGACTTCCTCTGCATCACCTTTCTCCTAGTTGTTAAGATGGTATCAGAAAAAAAGACCTTTTAGTTGTCACATCATCTAGCATATCTGGGTGTAGCTCCATATTGATATTGGGTGGTGCTTAATGAGCCTTTCTTTAAGGAAATAGTTATGGCGGAATGTTCTTTTTCTGTGTGTGAAACCTTTTCTTTTGTATACAAGGTCCATTTTGTTGTTTCAAGTGGTGATATGATGTTATTTCCATACGTCTCATGAACAAGACGATGAAGGATTTTTTCTTCAATTACTCCAATAAGCATGTGGTAATTACGGTAGTGCAGTTGCTTTACTGGAAAAGGCCATTGCTTGATGACTCTTGTCCCTGGCAGAGCTGATGCCTATCTGGTGAGAGTCCAAGCTCAAGGTTTGCACACTAGGCCGTTCCAAACCCTCAAAAGGTGGTGTCTTTGAGTTATAAAAAGCTGCATGTGGTAAACGTATTGACCTCTCCATGTGATAGGATCATAGGACTGTCTGAATCGGAACACAAATAGCACAGATTTTAAGACGGACTTATATGCTGAAAGTATAACTAAAAGAATTCTCTCCATGAAGAAAAAAATATATAAGCTCCTAGATTGCATGATCCAAAAGGTTATGCCTAATGTAAGCCATTGATATTTGTACCCCTACAAATCCTATTTTTCACATTTTCGTCAATTGATTTAAGTGAAATTTTCTATCAAAAAAGAGTGTAGATTGCAACTCTGCATCTGTCACAGTTTATTACAATCTAACATTTATGTTGGAATCTGATTTAATTAACATGGGAGCAACCTGAAGATAATTTTGTTTGGCTAATTTACTTCCTCGCTCAACTGATGGATCCTCAATTTTCATCTTGAAAAGTGATGTGGTTGGTGTATAATTTTGTGGAGTTGGAATTTGAATTTTGTGGTGCTTCTTACTTGATGGCCTGTTTGTGCATGCACATGTATACAGCGACACATGAAGGTATAAATAAATGCTTGTATCTACTCATTCTTCAAGGACGCCTTCAATCTAATCATCTTGCCTTTGGTAATGTCATATGATTGATGTAAGGTCAATGGGATAAAGATTAATCAAAGTTCTAAGAGGTATTGTTGATGCAGTTAATTGATTTGTAATTTGTTATGGGGCAAAGGTAAATACTAGTTAACGCTTAAAATGTGAATAATTATAATTTATAATGGAAGTTCATTACTCCTAGCCGACCCCGTCTAGTATGGGAAAAGGCTTAGTTGTTGTTGTTGTTGGAAGTTCCTTACTCCATAAATGTGTGGTGCCATGTAAGACTTGTCTCGACATAGTTTTGATTCTCAACCAGGGACACAAGGACCTCTACTTCTGATGTGAAGCTCACTTACCTAGATCTTGCTTTGGAGACAAAACCTTTTAGTTGTGAAGCTTCACAGGAACCTTGCTTCTTCCATACATTGCTTAATCTTCTTTTCTGCTTATTGTGTGTTTCTTTGTACTATTTATGCACTATGCAGCTCACATACTTTTCTTATTGACCAATTCATTCAAAAGGTATAACCTTGTATCTAGAATGCTTTACATTCTAATTTATAAGGTTATAAACTTTAAACTCTTGTTATCACAATGATAACAAGAGAGATGTATTTGTTACAAATGATCATTCATTAACATGAAATAAAAATACTTATAGACGTTGGCAGATTGGAGGCATCTCCTCCAATCTGCCTATGCAGTCTCACGGCCTTTTTCTGGGCAGCCAACACACACACTGCACCTTTTTTAATCACCTATTTATAAGTACCTTCTAACTTGAAATACTAAACTGCCCCTACTCTTAATTAAGTATAACTAAATAAACATAAATGAATCTACTATGAGACTCATTACAATCTCTAACACTCCCCTTCAAGTTGGGTGAAAGATATTAAGAACACCTAACTTGGACAAAGTATCCTTGAGTTGTTTGTTGGTGATGGCTTTGGTTAGAAAGTCAGCCCTTTGATTTTCTGATTTAACATACTCCAATATGAATTCCTGATTTGAAGCCTTCCCCCTGATGGGATCTCTATGTGTTTAGTTCTTTCGTGATACACTGGATTGAAAGCCATTTGTATAGCTGCACTGTTGTCACAATATAACGGATTAGGCTAACAACAACAACAACAACAACAACAACTAAGCCTTTTCCCTTACTTGATGGAGTCGGCTACATGGATTCTTTGTTTCCGCAGAACCCTACCATAATTCATAGAATCCATGATAAATAAGTCCGACAAAGTTTTACGCTGATTATCGGAAGCCTAATGTAACCCTCCTCCTTTATCCGGGCTCCTCCTTTATCCGGGCTTGGAAGTGACTATGCAAGGGTGATCCCTTACATTGGCAGAGTTTAGAAGCAGCACACATGCAATTGAAATTCGTCTCCACAACCACAACAACAACAACTAAGCCTTTTCCCATACTAGACGGGGTCGGGTACATGGATTCTTTGTTTCCACAGATCCCTATCGTGTGCCATGTTAGCAGTTAACTCCCAATAAGCTAGATCATTCTTTATTGTTTCTTTCCAACACTTTTGTGGTCGTCCTCTAACTCTTTTAATACTTTCCAAATTTAGTTTTTCTAACCTTCTTACTGGTTCTTCTTTTGATCTTCTTTCTATATGTCCAAACTATCTTAAACGATGTTCTTTCATTTTATCCTCTATTTGTGCCACTCCTAATTTGTTTCTAATAACCTCATTATGTATACGGTCTTTTCTTGTATGACCACTCATCCATCTCAATATCTTCATTTCTGTCACAGACATTTTTTGTACATGTTGATGATTAACTGCCCAACACTCAGAACCATAAAACATGGCAGGCCTAATTGCTGCTCTATAATATTTACCTTTTAATTTTAATGGTATCTTCTTATCACAAAGAATACCTGATGCTTCTCTCCATTTTAACCAACCAGCATTAATTCTATGTGTAACATCTCCATCAATTCTTCCATCACTTTGAAAAATTGACCCTAGGTATTTAAAACTTTCCTTTTGGGGAATGCAATGTGTGCCAATTTTAATTTCTATGTCCTCTGTAGCAGCCAAATGATCAAACTTACATTCTATATATTCTGTCTTTGTTCTACTAAGTCGGAGGCCTTTGTTTTCTAATGTTTCTCTCCATAGTTCCAATTTTCTATTAACTTTTTCCTTAGACTCCTCCACTAATACAATGTCATCTACAAATAACATACACCAAGGTACTTCATCTTGAATATGTTTTGTTAACTCATCCATCACCATTATAAATAAGTATGGACTTAAAGTTAATCCTTGATGTAACCCAATATTAACTTCAAAGAAGTCTGTCGTTCCTTCATGAGTCCTCACACATGTTTTGGCACCATCATACATGTCTCTTATAAGGTTAATATATGTCAATGGGATACCTCTTTTTTCCAAAGTTCTCCAAAGAACCTCCCTCGGTACCCTATCATAAGCTTTCTCTAGATCAATAAATATCATGTGAAGGTCTTTCTTTTTTGCTCTAAAATATTCCATAAGACGTCTCAAAAGGTGAATCGCTTCAATAGTAGATCTACCTGGCATAAATCTAAATTAGTTCTCTGTTGTACTTGATACTTGTCTTAACCTACGTTCGATAATTCTTTCCCATAATTTCATAGTATGACTCATTAATTTGATACCTCGATAATTCGCACAATTTTGAATGTCTCCCTTGTTCTTATATACGGGTATAAGTGTACTTGCTCTCCATTCCTCAGGCATCTTTTGGTTTTTCCATATTTCATTAAATAGTCTTGTGAGCCAAGTGATTCCTATTTCTCCTAGTATTTTCCAAACTTCTATAGGAATATTATCTGGTTCTACCGATATACCACTCTTCATATGTTTAAGAGCCTCTTTGACTTCATTCTTTTGAATACGTCGGTAGAAATTGTGGTTTATATACTTTTCTGACTTGGCTAAATTTTCCAAACTTCTATAGGAATATTATCTGGTTCTACCGATATACCACTCTTCATATGTTTAAGAGCCTCTTTGACTTCATTCTTTTGAATACGTCGGTAGAAATTGGGTTACATCAAGGATCAACTTTAAGTCCATACTTATTTATAATGGTGATGGATGAGTTAACAAAACATATTCAAGATGAAGTACCTTGGTGTATGTTATTTGCAGATGACATTGTATTAGTGGAGGAGTCTAAGGAAAAAGTTAATAGAAAATTGGAACTATGGAGAGAAACATTAGAAAACAAAGGCCTCCGACTTAGTAGAACAAAGACAGAATATATGGAATGTAAGTTTGATCATTTGGCTACTTCAGAGGACATAGAAATTAAAATTGGCACGCATTGCATTCCCCAAAAGGAAAGTTTTAAATACCTAGGGTCAATTTTTCAAAGTGATGGAAGAATTGATGGAGATGTTACACATAGAATTAATGCTGGTTGGTTAAAATGGAGAGGAGCATCAGGTATTCTTTGTGACAAGAAGATACCATTAAAATTAAAAGGTAAATATTATAGAGCAGCAGTTAGGCCTGCCATGTTTTATGGTTCTGAGTGTTGGGCAGTTAATCATCAACATGTACAAAAGATGTCTGTGACAGAAATGAAGATGTTGAGATGGATGAGTGGTCATACAAGAAAAGAAACGTATACATAATGAGGTTATTAGAAACAAATTAGGAGTGGCACCAATAGAGGATAAAATGAGAGAACATCGTTTAAGATGGTTTGGACATATAGAAAGAAGATCAAAAGAAGAACCTGTAAGAAGGTTAGAAAACCTAAATTTGGAAAGTATTAAAAGAGGTAGAGGACGACCACAAAAGTGTTGGAAAGAAACAATAAAGAATGATCTAGCTTATTGGGAGTTAACTGCTAACATGGCACACGATAGAGATCTGTGGAAACAAAGAATCCATGTAGCCGACCCCGTCTAGTATGGGAAAAGGCTTAGTTGTTGTTGTTGTTGTTGTTGACTTGGCTAAATCTCCTAAACTAATACTAACATCTTTATTTTCATTAAAAAGATTATAAAAATAGTTTTTCCATCTATTTCTTATATCATCATTTGCCACTAGAATTTTTTCATCCTCGTCTTTTATGCATCTAACATAATTAAGATCTTTAGTTTTCTTATCTCTAGCCCTAGCTATCCTAAAAATATCTCTTTCACCCTCTTTTGAGTTGAGTTTTTTATATAAGTCATCCCAAATCTTAGCTTTTGCTTCACTAACGGCCTTTTTTGCTTCCTTCTTTGCTTTCTTATAAGCTTCTAAAGTTTCACTAGTTTTCTTAGCATAATGTAATTTGTAACATGCCCTCTTTGCCTTGATTTTATTTTGTACTACTTCACTCCACCACCAAGCTTCTTTTTGTGCCGGTACACCTCCCTTAGATACCCCTAACACATCTTTCGCCACTTTCCTAATATGTATAGCCATATTGTTCCACATATCAGAGGGTGTGCCAACATAATTCCAAACATCTCCTTGAAGGACTTTCTGTTTAAATATATCTTCTTTCTCGCTTTTGAGGTTCCACCATTTAGTCCGAATAGCTCGATGCACTCTTTTCTTCTTTGTCCATTTTTTTATTTGTAAATCCATAACTAAAAGTCGATGTTGGGTGGTTAAGCTTTCTCCTGGAATTATCTTACAATCTTTATAACACGCTCTATCTTTTTTTCTACAAATAAAGTAATCAATTTGTGTTTGTGATAAGCCACTCTTATAAGTAATTAAATGTTCATCTCGTTTTTTGAAGATTGTATTGACTATAAAGAGATCAAATGACATAGCAAAATTTAAAATCTCCCTACCTTCCTCGTTTATATCCCCATAACCAAAGTTTCCATGAATCCCTTGATATCCTAATGCCTCCTAGTGATTTAAAATCTCCCTACCCTCCTCGTTTATATCCACAACCAATCTACTAAAATACTTAATTTCAATACATCCTAGTGATTCATAACATTTCTTTTTGGAAAATTTTCACAAAACTATCCTATAGTTTTCCAAATTTTACATTTTAAGACCTCAACTTCTTGTCCTTTTATGAAAGACTTGGGTCTTCTCTGACATGACATTCACAACACATATGAAAAACCAATGTCGTTATTCACAAGGTCTCTATTTCATTAAATATTGAAACTTCAGATCTCTACTTGATTAACGATAAAAAGTTAAAAACCTCATCTTCCTAGTAAGATTTTTGAGAAATTAAGGTTTTAAAAAGTAAAATTTTGAAAACCACAGAATTTTTCTTTTCTAAAGTGTACCCCTCAGAGAGACTTCTGGGTAGGGGATCAACCAAGCTGAACATGGTTCACTTCAGTTCGTGTGAGAGCTATTGAATTTTTCAGTTTACCACTGTAACTCAGTTTGTCTCAGCTTGTAAAATCCTGTTTAGTTGTGATATGAACACACACACACAAAAGGAAACTAGTGTACAAACAACAACAACAACTAAGCCTTTTCCCATACTAGATGGGGTCAGCTACATGGATTCTTTGTTTCCATAGAGCCCTATCATTTGCCGTGATAGCCGTTAACTCAATACAAACTAGATTATTCTTTATAATTTCTTTCCAACACTTTTGTGGTCATCCTCTTCCTCTTTTAATATTTTCACAATCTAGTTTTTCATATATTCTTACACGAGCATCATTTGGTCATCTTTGTATGTATGCAAACCATCTTAAACGCTTTTTCCTCATTTTATCTACTATTGGTGATACTCCCAATTGGTTTTTCATAAACTCATTATGTATACGGTCTTCCCTTGTGTGACGACTCATCCATCTCAACATCTTCATTTATGCTATGGATATCTTTTGCACATGTTGATGATTACCTACCCAACACTCTTAACCATAAAACATAACAAGTCTAATTGTTGCTCTATAATATTTACCTTTCAACTTTAATGGGATCGATCAGAGGCCAATGCACTTGAACAGGTCAGGCACGGGCTTAGGATCATGACCGGAATCCATCCAACGCTAAAAACATGTGGGTATTTCCGTCAACACAGTATGATGCTAAAATGAAAGCCAGGCCAGAACATTCCCAAGAATAGCTTTTCTTTGATCCAAAGCATTCTTCTTATCACATAAAATACATGATATCCCTCTCCATTTTAACCAACCAATATTAATTCTATTCGTAACATCTCCATTAATTTTTTTCATCACTTTGAAAAATTGATCCTAGGTATTTAAAGCTTTCCTTATGAGGGATATAATGTGTGCCAATCTTAATTTCTATATCCTCTTAAGTACCCAAATCTTCCATTTTACAATAAAAATTGCAAGAAGATAAAAAGAAAAGTATGATCTTAGTTTCAAGGAATGTCATTTCTAATCTAACTTGTATATTAAAATTAAAGTCTCAACACTGCTCTTCCAGCTTGTCCTAAACGAGCTAAGTGTTGTAACCTGTTCTTAGTTTGTTCTATATTTAAAGTCATTTTGTAATTATCGTGAGTCTTAGTGTGGGTGGTGGTTATTTGGTTAAACTTAATACTAATCAGGGGTAATATAGTCATTCAAGTTAGATAACCTATATATAATTAGATTAGGGTTAAGATTAGAGAGAGAAAAAGTGGACGGCTGCTGCAAGTAGAGCCTCTCTACGGTTTTGGGGCAGATTGGAGGCCCTCCAATCTGCTATTTTATGTAAGTTTCTTTATATTGATGAATAAAATTATTTTCTTCATGGTATCAGAGCCTTAAAGGCGAGTTAATCAGCGTTTTGTCTCGTGAAAAGGGGAGTTTTTTTACTTGGAGCAGCGATTATAGTGTTTGGGAAGAAATCAGGCAGAAATCATCGTTGAAAAATTATTATTTCTATAAAGAAACTTTTAGGACAACAACTATTAATAACCAACCCTACAGATTTATGTGAAGAGACTCTTATCTTACTGAATCATGTGTCTGAAGGTGCGATCCACTGCAAGTGCATGCTATATGGTTGTTAAGAACTAGGCTGAATATTCTCAGCGTCTGTTTTTGAGATTTGATCTTGTGATTCAGAGACTATTTGTGTGTGCATATAAGACCAAACCTAGCCCAACCTATTTGCGTCTATTTTTGGTATTGTTCACGTTATCAGTGATTCAGAAAAATATCTTTGCATGCAGATAAAACCTCGCCCAACCTATTTGTAGTTTAGTCCAGCCGAATTCTTCTTGTGTTTGATATTGTGATTTATTTGAAGGACCTATTTTGGGCCAACATATATGATTTGGTATTGTTCATTTTATTATTGAATCAGATTACACTTTATATATGATCCTTACAGATTCGAATTCAAGAAAATACATATATGGCAAGTAAAGGTAAAGGGATTGAAAGTTCTTCCATGATGCCAGAATATGTCATCAATGAAAAATCAGAGAATTATCAGATTACTACAACTAAATTAGATGGTAGAAATTACTTGGAATGGTCTCGATCTGTGGAGCTGGCTGTTATAGCTAGGGGGAGATGGGCTCACCTAATGGGTCAGACACCTATCCCAGATATTCATGATGTACAATACCCTATTTGGAGAAGAGAAGATGCATTAATATCATCTTGGTTACTTCGATCCATGATTCCATCATTTATGTTTCTTTAATTTGCACATAAAATTTGGTGTACTGTGTTTGATGCATATTCCAGAAAAAAGAATGTGGCGAAGGAATATGAAATTTTGGAAAGAATCAGGAAATGTAAACAAGAAAATCATTTCGTAAGTGAATACTATGCAGATCTACGAGGACTCTAGGATGAACTTCTTCATTATACGAGCATAAAGTGTTCAGCCTGTCAGATTGAAAGAAATGGTGAAATTAAAAAAAGAAAGTATTTGACTTGTTGTGGGGTGTCAACTCATAATTTGAGTCAATAAAACTCAATATATTGGGCAGAGAAGAGCTTCCTTCACTGGGGACGGTTTACTCACTATTAATCAGGAAAGAAGATTGGAAAAACCTCGAGAAGGACAAAAACCCTATTACAGACCAACATGCACTTCAAACAAGAGGAGAGAATCCACATTATCGTGGAAGGGGCGATCAACAAACTCGTGGACATGGGCGTGGTAGATTTAACTATGATGAAAGGGAGAGACTTTTTGTTCTCATTGCGACAAATCAAGGCATTCTAAAGAAAACTGTTGGGATTTACATGGCAGACCTGAATATTATAGAAATCAAAACTATTCTGTTAATACTGCAGAAAATCCGACACCAAGTACAGATGAAATTCAAGAAATTATCAAAAGGATAGAGGGTATAGAAACAAAATTATGAGCACAATCTCAACCATCGACTTCTCAGGCCATAGTAGCACAGACGAATCATATTGCAAAGGGTAACAACCTTTCTCATTCTAATTCCAGAACTTTGATAATTGATTCAGGTGCAACAGATCACATGGTAGGGGAATCATCATATTTTTCAGAATACAGATCTCTTAAAAAACGGGAACCAATTAAATTGGTAGATGGTTCGTACACTTATATGATAGGACAGGGAAGTGTACCTACACTGTTTTCAGATTTAAAATCAGTCTATAATGTTCCAAGTTTTCCTATAAACCTGCTTTTAGTTAGTTCTTTAACACGTACTATGAACTGCAGTATAACCTTTGATTCTACTGGTTGTGTATTTCAGGATCTGAAAACGGGAAAAATCTTTAGTCATGGTAGACTAGTGACTACAAAAGGGCTTATATATTCTTCAAGATAAAGTTCAGCATACTTCTTCTTATAGTGCTTCAGCGTCAGCAGTTCATGATGCAAAAATTCACCTTTGGCATTGTCGTCTGGGTCACCTTCCTGTGTCAAAAATTCAATATGTTCTGCCTCACCTCAAAGTAGAGTCCAATAAATCATATTTTGAATGTGATGCTTGTTAACTCGGGAAACATCAAAGAGCCTATCCTTTAAGTGATTCTAGGAGATTCCAACCTTTTGAGCTTCTACATTCAGATATATGGGGTCCAAGTCCCGTTATTTCACTGTTTGGTGAGAAATACTTTGTGCCCTTTATTAATGATTGTACATGTCTTACAATCGTTTATTTAATAAAATCGAAATACGACGTTTCTACTATTTTTCCTATTGTGCACAAATTTATTCTTACCCAATTCAATACTTCTATGAAAATTTTGCGTTCTTATAATGGTAGAGAATACACTAGCAAACAGTTGAAAGATTATCTACACTCCCATGAGATTGTTCATCAAACTTCTTGTTCCTATACTCCTCAACAGAATGATCTTACTAAAAGAAAGAATCGTCATATTCTAGAGGTAGGTAGAACCTTATTACTCCAAAACAATGTTCCTAAGTTCTATTAGGGAGAAGCTGTCCTTACTGCAGTATGTCTGATCAATAGGATGCCCAGTAATATTCTTAAGGGTGAAAGTCCAATGAAATGTCTCGATAATAAATCAAAACCTTTTCATATAGTTCCACGTATCTTTGTTTGTTCATGCTTTGTACATATTCACCTTCCAAATCGTGACAAATTAGATCTTAGATCTGTAAAGTGTATCTTTCTTGGTTATTCCACTTCTCAAAAAGGCTATAAATGCTATGATCCCCTTCTTAAGAAATTATACGTATCCATGGATGTTACCTTCTCAGAGTCAACTCCTTATTATTCTTCCCAGGGGGAGCCAATTACACCTTAGCATAGTACTCCATGTGTGCTTCCTCTAATACTCAGTGAGGTTGAAAATAAGGCAGGAGATCCAAAGGAAATGGTGGTGTATAAAAGATGATCAAGACAGATCATTTACCCTAAAAAAGAACCTGTTCAACATAAGAGACCAAAGATATTTCTCCTTACTCAGATCCTCAATTGGAAGTGGAAGAAGACTTGGAAATTCTTATTGCTATTCAAAAAGGTAAACGCACTTGTGCACAGTATCCTATAGCTGATTTTGTCACATATGCTAATACTTCTGAGAATTATCAAAACTTTGCTATGAATGTTGAGCAACATAAAGTACCTTCAAAGTTTGAAGAAGCAATCAAATGTCTATTATGGAAAGGTGCAATTGAAGAGGAACTGAATGCTCTTGAGAAGAATAATATGTGGACTATCACACAGCTACCCTGTGACAGGAATGTTGTTGGATGCAAGTGGGTATTCACTATTAAATATAAGGCAGATAAAACTATTGAAAGATATAAAGCAAGGTTAGTTGCAAAAGGATATTGTCAGTCATATGGTATTGACTATACAGAAACATTTCACCTATGGCTAAACTTACTTCCATCCGAATACTTCTGAGTATGGTTGTAAATTTGAAGTGAGACCTATGACAACTAGATGTGAAAAGTGCCTTCTTACAAGAAAATTTAAATGAAGAGGTCTTCATGGAACTACCTCCAGGCATGAATATCAAAACTTCTAATAATAGAGTGTGCAAACTAAATAAAGCTATTTATGAGTTAAAACAGTTTTCAAGAGCTTGTTTTGAGAAATTCAGTAAGGCAGTATGCAGTTTGGGATATCACAGAAGTCTAAATGATCATACAATTTTCTTTAAGAAAGGCATAAAAGTATCTATTCTTGCTGTTTATGTTGATGACATCATTGTCACAGGAGATGATGTCGAAGAGATATCCAGTTTAAAAAGGAATCTTCATAGATTATTTGACCTCAAAGATTTGGAAAGACTTCACTATTTCTTGGGAATAGAGGTGTTGTATTCCTCCCGAGGCATCTTCCAGACTCAGCGAAAATATACGATGGATCTCCTTATAGAAACACACATGCTAGAATACAAACTAAGTGATACTCCTATGGAAGTAAATCAGAAATTGCTCAGTGGTGATAGTGACGAATTCAGAGATATTCTCAGATATCAGAAGTTGGTTGGCAAACTCATATACTTAATAATTACTCGACCAGATATCACTTATGCAGTTGGCATTTTTAGCAGATACATGCATTCTCCCATCAAGAATCATATGGAGGCAGTATACAAGATTCTGAGATATCTAAACTCAACATCAGGAATGTGTTTACTTTATTCCAAATCTTCCAATCTTGATATTGAAATTTATTCTGATGTAGACTGGGTTGGTTCTTTAGATGACCGAAAATCAACTATCGGATATGTAACACTACTTGGTGGTAATATTATATCGTGAAAGAGCAAAAAACAAACGGTTGTTACCCGATGTATAGCTAAAGCAGAATACAGAGCAATTGCTCAAGCCATGTGTAAAGAAAAATGGGTATCTTCATTCATAAGTGAAATTGGATTTACTCATACTCAGCGTATTCTATTATATTGTGATAGCAGTGCAACAATTCAGATGGCTTCAAATCCTATATATCATGAAAGAACCAAACATATAGAAATTGACTGTCACTTCATTCGAGAGAAGATATCTAGAAAAGAATTCAAGTTGGAATATGTTTAATATGTAAAAGAGAGAGATGATTTTTTTTACCAAGGCTACTACGAGCAGACAACTCAAGGAAACAATATGCAAGTTAGGCATTTTCAATATCTTTCACCCAACTTGAGGGGGAGTGTTGTAACCTGTTCTTAGTTTGTTCTATATTTAAAGTCATTTTGTAATTATCATGAGTCTTAGTGTAGGTGGTGGTTATTTGGTTAAACTTAATACTAATCAGGGGTAATATAGTCATTCAAGTTAGATAACCTATATATAATTAGATTAGGGTTAAGATTAGAGAGAGAAAAAGTGGACGGCTGCTGCAAGTAGAGCCTCTCTGCGGTTTTGGGGCAAATTGGAGGGATGCCTCCAATCTGCTGTTTTATGTAAGTTTCTTTATATTGATGAATAAAATTATTTTCTTCACTAACAAGCTTAGTTAAGTTGACATATGACCAACAAAGGGCGCCTGTTGGGTTCAGCTCATTTATCCTCCGTACCAATACTGTAAATGAGATCAAATGGGTTGAACAAATCAAGAAGTGCCCATCTTTCAATCAAATAGCAACCTTTTGAATCTCCATGATGCCTCCCTCAAAATGGCGATGAAGAATGAATAGAACACAATATGAAGAAGCAAAATGCTCTTTCCTTTCAGACTTATACAATTGTTCATAACAATCACGATGTTCTAAACTAATCCATGGAGTTTGAGTGCATTCCTAGGATATCAAGTACAGAAAATTAAATGCAGTGTAATGCTTACCAGAACCAGAATTAGAAGTAGGAAATTACATAAGCCCTATCAATCTGCAAACAAATTCTAAGATCATGTGTAACCAACCACAGACTGGCTCCCCACAAACTTCACCGCAACAACAACCATCGCAAAGGGAGTCTCCACATCCATTCAGTTGGAATAAAGAAGAAGAAGAAGAAGAAGAAAAAGGAGGAACAGAAAATGAATGAAGATTCATCAAACCATTTCAGAAATCTGGATCAAATAACAAGAATAATTTGAGAAGGATTCGGGTTTATCAATACCCCATAGTACAACAAATAAGTAAGAAATAAGAGAATAATGAGAGATATATAGGCCTTTGGTTAATATTTCGCGAAAGGGAACAGACAATCACCCCAAATCTCTAATCGACAAATCCACGAACCCATCAACCGTTTGAACGATCTCAAAGACAACAAAATCCAAGAAGACGAAGATTATAGCAATGGACCTCAAAATACTCCCATGTAAACCAAAGCGCGTGTAAACGATGGGAGTTCGAGAGAGAGAGAGAGAGAGAGAGAGAGAGAGAGAGAGAGAGAGAGAGAGAGAGAGAGAGAGAGAGAGAGAGAGCTAGCATGGCATGAGCTACTACTTTATATTCAGCTTCTGCTGTAGATCTAGCAACAACAGCTTGTTTCTTGCTCTTCCAAGATATAATATTATTGCCAAGTAGTGTCACGTACCCTGTAGTTGATTTCTGATCATCTTTCGATCTAGTCCAATTTATGTCAGAATAAAGTTCAATACTTAATTTGTAGGATTTTGAATAGAGAAGACCCATTCCATGTATAGATTTAAGATATCTGACAATTCTATACACATCGTCCATGTGTTTCTTGGTTGGTGAATGCATAAACATGCTTATAATGCCTACGACATAAGTGATATATGGACGAGTAATAATCACATAGATAAGCTTGCCCACCAATTTCTAGTATTTTTGAATATCTCTGAAACCTTCACTATCTCCAATAAATAATTTTTGGTTCATCACTATAGGTGTATCACTCTGTTTACAATCAAGCATATTTGCTTCTCGTAGTAAATCCATAATATATTTTCTCTGAGTTAGGAAGATGCCTTAATTGGAATACAACACCTCGATCCCCAAGAAATAGTGAAGTCGGCTCAAGTCTTTAAGGTCAAATAATTTGTTAAGATCCCTTTTCAATTTTGAAATTTCTTCAACATCATCACTTGTTATAATAATATCATAAACAACAATAATAGATAACTTAATACCTTTCTTAAAAAACAAGGTATGGTCATTTATGCTTCTTTGATATCCCAAGCTGCATACTACCTCATTGGATTTTGAAAACCATGCTCTTGGTGATTGTTTTAGCCCATAAATGACTTTGTTCAGTTTGCAAATTGTATCATCATCTGCCTTAATATTCATTCTAGGTGAAAGTTTCATAAATACTTCTTCATTCAAATCTCTTTGTAAGAAAGCATTTTTCACATCCACCTGCTATAGTTCCCATCCTAAATTTGCTCCCATACTAAGAATTATTCTTATGGAAATAAGCTTTGCAACAGGTGCAAAGGTTTCATTGTAGTCAATTCGATAACAGGTGCGAAGGTTTCATTGTAGTCAATTCCATATGATTGACTGAAGCCCTTGGCAACAAGTCTTGCCTCATACCTTTCAATAGTGTCATCTGCCTTGTACTTGATAGTAAAAACCCACTTCCAGCAAACTATATTTTTGTTTGGAGGAAGTCTTGTGATGGTCCAAGTATTATTTTTTGCAAGAGCATTCAACTCTTCTTCTATTGCGGCTCTCTATAAAAGACACATGTTTGCTTCTTCAAAATTTGTAGGAATCGTGTGATTCTCAACATTAATAACAAAAGTTTGATAATTTTCAGAGGTAGTAACATAAGAAACACACTGAGAGATAGGATACCTACACAAGTACATTTACCTTTGCGAATAGCAATGAGAACTTCCAAGTCTTCATCCACTCGGGATTGTGGATCTGAATAACGGGGATTATCTTTGGTTATAGGAGTCTGTATGTGTTCCTCTTCCGAAAAACTTCATTTAAACGCCTTATGGGATCTGATACCATGTTACAAATGATCATTCATTAACATGAAATAAAAAAACTCCAATCTGCCTATGCAGTCTCATAGCCTTTCTCTGGGCAACCAACACACACTGCACCTTTTTCTCTTATGTTAATACTAAACCCTAATCATCTATTTATAAGTACCTTCTAACTTAAAAGACTAAACTACCTCTACTCTTAATTAAGTATAACTAAATAAACATAGAGACTGAATATGAACTATAACGAGTCTACTATGAGACTCATTACAATCTCTAACAGTATTCTTATTTGTTACTCTAAATTCAAATCTCTTTCTACTTTACCATTGTTTGATTCATACTTTATCAACCTATTATCAAAACTTACTATGTTAATCTCCTTGAAAACAATTATTTGTTGAGAAGGGTCCTTTTTTTTGTTTTCCAATTTTAGTAGACCACCAACACAAATTAGGTTGCTTTGTTAATAGTAAGTATCAATCATACTTTGCCAGTTTAGAATCTTCACTTTTTAAACATCAATAGTGGTGTACGTTCAAATTTATTGTCAGAACAACTCGCCATAGTCAGGCAATTCAACATGAGTAAGAAGACATAAGTAATAGCTCAAGGAGACTACTGTTACTAGGGTTAAAGGTCAGTCTCTTTTCTCAGGACTAACTTAGAATTGAATACCTGTATGCGCTAGAAGTGGGGAATAAGTTCTTTCATTCATGTCATATGTCACGATATGTTGACTAATTTTGGTACTTAAATTTTTTGTTTTTCCTTATTTTGTGATTGGTATTTGGTGCTAAGGATTCTTCTCCTTTTCTTGGTTTTGGATGGAATTGAACTTTAAAAGGTTGTCTGATGTGAGGAACCCAAGGTCCCAAACCAATCCTATCTAATATTTGTTTTCAAATAATTCAGGAGAGGCTATAGTGCTTCTTACTTTGATCTAAGCCAACTCAATATCTGAGTTGATTTTTCTAGTTTTTCACTATCCTCTAACTTGTAGCTCAAATTATGCATAATTCCTGTTAGCTGCTCGTGCACTACTGGATCTTAAATATGTGGGAGTGCGTTATGGACAAAGTATGCACCAATTTAGATAAGCAATTGCATCCAAAAACAATGTAAATTCTTTTCATGGTAAGCAAGTCTAAGTTTTCCATCAGGGAGTGCTTTGGATAACTTTATGATTTAATGGAATAATAATAATGTACGTTAATAGTGCACAAAAAGGAAACACTGCATAGCACCTTTCTGCCATGATGAATAGCGTTGTTTATCACCCCTTATGACTTATCTATCATCTCTGATTGGAACTGAGAGTTTCTAACCTTCATCAACTAGTTTTCTTCCCAGGTTCGCTGAAGAAACCCAACATTTCCCAAGAATATGTAGTATACAAAGATCATCACATTTTGCACTCTACACGTAGAATTGTAAGAAAACCAAGAACACTTGCTTCCGTTCTTGAGTAGAACTTGAACAACACCATGGACACATGTCTATACATGGATATGACACTCTTATAACACCCAATGTAGTTATATGCAATCAAGTACAGTTCATACCCTAGTTTGGTCTGATCTTGGTTCTTCATCTACAAGAGAGTTGAAATCATTCGAAAATAGTTTTATTTTACCTCAAACCTAGGTCTAAAGTACATTTAGTCAATGTTGTTTGTACCATATCATATCATGTATCATTTTTCTCTGTGAGACAAGTTTATCATATTATATCGTAAATTTTTAATTAAAAAATAGTTTAAAAATAAAAAATAGATAAAGAACAAAAAAAATTCTAAATGATTGTTATGAATCAAGGATAAGTTTGAAAATTATATCAAAATAGTAGTACGTAACTTATTTAAATTATTTAATAAGATATGCACTACAATTTTCTGTTTTGAGAATGTGTTTCTTGAGACTCTAAGATCAATAAATTTGTACTTGGGACTCTAATAGGTAGTAACTCCTACTCTTGGAATTCTAATAGTTAATAAATCCATACTTGAAACTCTAACAGTTAATAGCTCTTGTGCTTAGATCTCTTACGGTTAATAACTCCTACTCTTGGAATTCTAAAAGTTAGTAAATTTGTGCTTGGAACTCTAATAGTTAGTAACTCCTCTTGGAATTCTAATATTTAATAAATCTGTACATGAAAATCTAAGAGTTAATAACTCATGTGCTTAGAACTCTAACAATTATGGAACTCTATAAATATTAGTTTACTGTGAAAGTCTCAACTCTTAATTCAAATTTATCATGATTTGTAACTCTTATGCTTGGGACGTACCATCCTTAGAACTTGATGATTCTTGGTATCCTGGGTTTTCTTTATAAAAAAGAGACATGATATGGAGCGATATGCTCCTTGTACTATGTCATGGTTTTCCACGATACGATACAATATGGGCCGATATGTATAACACTGCATTTAGTAATACATATCTGTGTGCATGTATATGTTGCACCCTAATTCCTGTTTTGGGATGGGAAAGTTGTGTCATCTATATCAGCAGATGTACCCCCATCTTCAATCCACGATCCATGTGACCTAAATGTATGGCACTCTTCTGGAACATGGTGTAATAACAAGAGGTTAGGTGGATATTATTATGGTAGTGCTAGTTCTAGTATGAGTAAAATTATTTGATATGCTCATAGGTGCATACCCGCTGGTTAGAAGCAGGCGTTTTCTTCAACTTTACTAGTTTTCTTGCAAAGCAAGCTCTGGAGACAGGAGCTATATGGTTCAGCCATTTAAATATGTGCTGGAATATCTTATTTCAATCTAAGAACGGGTTTTAAAGAGTTCATAATTCAGCAGTCCTTAATGCATGTAATTGGATAATCTAAAAAGCATAGGTTGAGGTCAAAAACACTTGGTGAACAGAACCCAACAAATGGACCATCTAAACACATCTTGCCAGCTTGTCTAAGTTTCAGACAGGAGGTGGTGTGTCCTAGATAGAAGCCAATATTTTCCCTGGGTGTAAATTGTAGAGCAAAATAAACCTTGTCTCTGGGAGATAGCTGGAAACCTGAATGTCTCATTTCATTTTCCTAGAGGTCATTTAAGTCTCTAAGGGCGGCCATGTCGATCTCCTCTCTTGCTAAAATAATTAAGAAAACATACCAATTTGCTTGTGGCTACATGCTGACTCTGTGACTACCCCATGATAGTATGACTGCCATCAGAAGGTGGAGAAATCAGGGAGGTGCTGAAAAAAAAATAGAATGACTGAAAGAAGCCTCTTCTTGATAATCTGCAGAATCTTTCTTGGCCTTGCATCTCTATCTGATTTGTATGGTCACATCATCTTTCAAAATAAACATGGAGCCTAAAAGTTTCTACTGAAATTCTAATGCACATGATCGCTGTCAATTTTGGAGGATAATGCGGCTGAGAAGAAAGAGTATTTTCAGTTAATGCGAACAGTTTGAGAAAGAAGACTGCAATCAGGGGTAGATTTTTAACTTCAATTTGTGATATTGAAAACGTAATAGAAATATTCAGATATTAATGTATGTCTCTTCTCTACAGTAAAGTGATACTGTGACTTTTGCTTGGTTTGATGGTTCATTTACCAATGGATACCGAAATACAGAATGTTGTATGCTTATTGAGAAGATCCTTCTTTTATGCAGGTGGCTGAACGGTCCTTGTTCCTATGGAACAATGATCATATTGTGAACTTGATTAAACAAAACAGAACAGTCATACTGCCCCTTATCCTGCCATCTCTAGAGAAAAATTCTAGGAGTCACTGGAATCAGGCTGTTCAGAGTCTCACAGTGAATGTCCGCAAGATCTTCGTGGATCTCGATCCTGAGCTTTTTGAGGAGTGCTTGCTGAAGTTCCAGAAAGGTGAAGCAAACGAGAAAGAGGTTGAAGATAAGCGTGACACCACATGGAAGCGTTTGGAGGAGGTTGCTGCATCCAAGACATCCAGTAATGGAGCAGTTCTTATTCCTCGATTTTTATCATTCCACACAGCTTCATTCAATCAGCGGCCTGCTGCTCCTAGTTGAAGCATTTTTCAAAATGGTTTAAAATGGTATGACAAGTTACATGTTATGAACAACTGTGCTTCTATGGAGTTATCGGTCCTAGAGGAAGAACCGACGGTTTAGAGGAATAGATGTATCTGAAGATGCTTGATATTGTTGATCTGTGCTTGCATCTTGTTTTTTTTTTCTGTAACCTGAATGAGAGCCACTGTATATATCTTATTTGCAGATAAATAGTGCCACTCAATACTCTGTTTCATGTTTCATGCTAGCTGCATGCAATGTAGGAAGTCCGTGGAAATCTCGAGTTGTTGATAGTGCTGTTGTTTAGCCTGGTCTGTTGGTTCATTGGGTGCGGCTCCTTTTGTTATTATAAAGAGGATGTCTTGGTAGGCTGAGGCCAGTGGTTTTGCCTCTCTACCTTTTTCTTTTGAGGTAATTCACTTTATTGATCGCGTAATCAATCCAATGCTTCTTTTTCGTGTGCATGCAAAAAGTATGATATGACTGCGTGATTTGCTGAAGCTTTTAGTACTCTCTCTCTCTCCCTTGCATCATGTGATAACTGTTTGTTTTCTACCAGCAATTAGCACATTACTGTTTATTCTCTTTTGGTGACTGTTGAGGAGCATATAAGTAACAATCAAATGCTCTTGCACACGAGATATATTTGTTCTTCGTACAACATTTCTTTTATAACTAAAGTGGTGGTAGCTAGAGGATTGACACACCAAAAGTCTCATTCCTTGTGCATATTGGATTCTCGTTATTATGATTAAAGCCGTGGTAGCTTGAGTACTTGCCACAGATGATAGAAACTGTCAAGAAGTTTTGGTTCTTGAGGATAACCAAGAGGAACCCAAATGCAGTGAGAAGTACAGAGATTAATGACATTCTGTTTGATCCGAGTCGACCTGTAACATGTAATTGTGATTTTCCTCAGATGTCTACCATTCTCCAACAATTGAGTGTTCATGTGTCATATCATATGCCCCTTTTACTGATGGATGGGTTTCTAATTTCATTTCTTATATGGGATTTGAATGCACAACCACTGGGGACTATTGCATGGATGGTCATGTTATCTGTTGACGGTTCTTGCGTCTGGTTCTAGTGGCGACAGTTTTGTGTGTAAAGCCTTCATGTGAGAGGTCAACCCAAACATGACCCGATCTGTTTGATGTTATATTGGGTGGAGATGGACACGGACTTTTTGGGTTGTTTTGGTGTTCCTTTGTCGTATATATAAACATTGCAATCAGTTTCTTTCGTGTTTCAGGTCTTGTTCAGATTGTGCCACATCCTGTTTGTGTTCGAAAGAGGTCAACTGAAAGATCTTTATGGTACTTTGGGTGGACACAAAAGTAGGCTTCTCAGATCGTGTTGATTTCAGATTTTCGGGTCATGTCTTACATTGCCAGCACTAGCTGATTCAGTGATAGAAAGAACCGTGCCTTACAATTGTACCATGGGATGGCAGATACCAAACCCTATATGGAGAGGACTTAATAACTAGGCTCGACTCCATGGACCTGGCGTGCGCCAATCAAACTTGGAGATGTCAATACGGGCTGGGAAAAATGTGGGCCGGGCTGGGCAGAACCACATTTTATATGGGCCTCTAAAATGCTGACCTGGCCAGTTCACACAAACCAGGTTCCATAGGCTTGGCCGGGTCAGGCTCATTTTGATTCTGCTCAAAAAATAGGCCAGAAATGTCTGGCCCAGCCCTCTAGCCCATTTTTGTTTTCTTTTTCCTTTCCAACATCAGATCTAAGTTTCATGATCGTTCTCGATTCATTTTCTTTTGAATTTATTATCGGCAATATATTAGGGCCTAACCCATTTGTGAAACTTCATTTGACTTTAGGCCGGGATTGCAAACAAGATGTTGGGATTGAATTCTTCTTAAATTCTCAACATAATAAGAAAAAAATGGATTTCGTGACTTCTTGACGTCATATACCGGAATCTTCGACTCGTTCGGACATGTAAATTTAATCATCCGTAGAGCTAAATGCCTGAACCAGAGTAAAAGAGGCAGGCTAGTGTGCCAAATACTTGGTCACCTTGCAAGAACTCGAAACCAAGTTACCTGGTCTTCAAGCAGTTCTCTCTTTTCTTTAATTTGATAAACATCCTTGGCAGACCCTTACCAGATGTGTACACCCCTAAGTATTGAACTAGAGACCTTCCAATTGAAGGCCCTTTAAGTTGACCCTCTAGCCAGGAGAGCTCTGGTTCGTTGTGCCTTCTAGAGGGTTGAAACAACCAGCACTAAAGTGAAACACTACATGCACCGAGAGCATTAGCTCAATAGTAGGGCGCTTTATTGCTGTGTCTGCTGGTCGGGAGTTCAACTGCCAGAGGGTGCATGTCTGGGTGTGTCTTAGGCTTCGGCCTCTTCTTGTGAAAAAATAAAAGTGCACACTACACCCATCGTCCCTAAGGTCTACATGCTTGTTAAGGAGTAGCACTGTTTGGCAACCTGGCCGGCAGCCAAAGCTCTTTCCGTCAAGCTAATACCTTCTTCTTCTTTTCTTTTTTTTGTGTTACAATGGGGGCTGGAATCGAACTCGCCACCTCTACGTTAGAGTTGGAGAGCCCTACCAATTGAGCTAACACTCTGGATGCTAAGCTAATCCCTTTGTTGGTCTCTCAACCAAGTCCCTTTCAGCTATCAAGGCCTAGTGGATCCCATCTAAATGAAGATGGTACGTTTCTAGGGACATCCGGTGCCGGTTCACCGTCCAAAATTGTGAGGACAAAACTTATTTCGTGTCGACCGTCTTGGCTTTTTTCTTTTTCCGGGGGTCGTTTTCGGCACACCCAGCCTGGGACTCAACATCAAGATACTAGGGATTAGGACTGGTAAACCAATTGAAACGATCAAAGTTTTTTTGGCACAATGGTGAGGTTGAAACGAGATGCATGCTTTGGCTATCGAACTCATGACCTTTAAATTACGAGCGGACCCCCTATCCAAGTGAGTCATTGCTCATTGCACAAATCAAAAGTCATTTTGATAACAACAATTAAACCTTTTCCCATAGCAGATGGGTTAGCTACATGGATTCTTTGTTTCCATTGAGTTCGACCATATGCCATGCAACAATTAATATAATATAAGCTAAATCGTTCTTTATTATTTTCTTCCAACACTTTTGTTGTCTTTCTCTTTCTTTTTTAACATTTTCACAATTTAGTTTCTCTTATCTTCTTATTGGAGCTTCCTTTGGTCGTTTTTCTATGTGTATAAACTATCTCAAACGATTTTCCCTCATTTTGTCATCTATTGGGGTGACTCTCAACTTATTTCTCCTAACCTCATTACATATATACTATCTATATTTGTATGACCACTCATTCATCTCAGCATCTTCATTTCTATTATATACATCTTTTATACATGTTGATAAATAATTGTTCAATACTCATAACCATGTCGAATTATTGCTCTATAATATTTATCTTTCAACTTTAATAGTATTTTCTTGTCATATAAAATACCTCAAGCACCTCACCATTTTAATCAACCCGCATCCATTCTATTTGTAATATCTCAAATTCCTATTATGTTCACCTTGTTACCTTTTTGAACCAAACTAAGCTGCAAGCAACTCTAAGCTATTGCTAGTTAGAGTTGCTCATCAAAGTTCAAAATTTAATTTTCTCTTAATAATTTCACATTTAAAATTCATTTTCCTCAAATTTAAGTCAATTAAACAACATGGATATCGATCATGAACATGCTCTATTACCATAGATATACATATACATGAATACCACATATACTTTAGTAAACAAGCTTATACGAGCTGAACTGAACCGAGCATGCAATACGTTCATCTTAGATAGCGTAATGGGCCAGCTTGTGTGGTAACCAAAGCAAAAACGGGCTCATCACAATTCAAACTGACTGAACCACATGTGAAGAGCTTGATTGTGACCTGATTTCCCCCACAAGGATATCTAGATCGTAAATCTTACCTAAGATTGAAGGAGATTTAAAGGATACATAACCGATGGAAATGAATCGGGATTTTAAAGATCCTTACCTCTATTAGAAGAAATACATACATAAATACATACATAAGTTTAGTACGATTGTCCAATCTTGATCACAAGATCATATCAAGATCGTGATCTATATATATAGATATATAGATATATATATAAAAAACTCAAATCCTACTCGCTAGTAATATGTGCTTTTCAGTAGCATGAGTGTAAATTTAAAAGTTTTAAAGGTTTTTTAAAAAGATACATAAGTCAATAATATTATCAATGGTAAGCCGGATCCAATCTCCCTCTATATATAGTGGTCCATACGCAGTCCCATCCATACTTAAGTTCTTCTCAAGTTCGATCAATATGTTTAATGGTAGAAGTTTGATTTTTAAAAGTAAATTATATCGTTATACTTTCAATACTCATATTTAATGTATAACAGTACAATCTATTTTTTATTTTAAATCTCCATTATTAATCATGCGGATCGAAGGATAAAAATATTTTAGTAGATTTAAGAATGGATAGGATTGGATTGAGCTTTTAGGTCCATCTTGACTACCACATCATGAAGATCCGTGATCAAGATCGTGATCCCGCTATGATTATATGAAACAGGATCCTTCACTTGACATCCATTTGTATCAACCTTCAAGATCGCATGAGCGATCTTAAGTCGAGATGTTGACCGTCGGTCAACTGCATTCAGTTCTGAGCTCATATGTCTTCCCCTCATTTTTTTCATGCATCATGCTTTCCATGCCACACCTTCAACTTGTTGTCTTCTTCTAAGCACCTTCCTATTATAAAGTAGCCATCTCTCTCTCTCTCTCTCTCTCTCTCTCTCTCTGTGTTACATGATGTCCTCCTCATTCATTATCATTTTCTTCTCTTTCCGTATTTTGATTGAAATTCTTCCTTCACATTCAACTATGCTTTCGTCACGATTAGAGAAGGAGAATCAAGTTCCTGCTCTGTTTGCGTTTGGGGACTCATTTCTTGACAATGGGAACAACGTATACTTGAACAACCCGGATGTGGATTTCGAGTTTCTGCCTTATGGAGTGGATTTTCCAGAAGGCCCTACCGGGAGGCTCACCAATGGACTGAACCCGGCTGATATCTTGGGGGAGCTCTTGGGCATCACCGGCTTCCTTCCTGCGGCACTCGACCCTGCAGCTAAAGGGGAAAGGATTCTTGCCGGAGTCAATTATGCCTCCGGTGGCTCTGGGATTCTTGACGGCACTGATCCTGTAAGTATTACTATCTTTTCTCCCTTTTCTTTTTTACAGAAGATGTTTGTGGGTAGTCTTAATATGTTCGTCCTCTGGCGCCTCTTCAGGCCATATACGTTCATCTTCATGAAAGAACAATCTTGATATCTCAGTGAGTTGCCATCTTCCCACTTCTTTTCACGTGAGTGAACACACACTAAGTGACCGACTTATCTCAATACGATCTTCCAGCAACAGACCGAGGTAATTTGGCCGGATTTATCGTTCGTTGAGTGGCTTTGTAACCTCCATACTATCACTCTGCGTCGATATCCCATAACCCAGAGTCCCTCGCCAAGATCAACAGCCCGAAACGTTGTGGTTCCGCTTCAACTAACGAGGATCCATGGCAGTATGCAGAGACCAATAACCAGCCGCCATGGTCAGCCCCTCTCAGTTTCTAATTATAGCACCTGCTTTTCCTGATGGAAGCGACTAATTTGAGCTTGTACCTACCTTCTTCCGGCAGCTTCCAATAAGTTTCATTCTCTGGCCCGCTAACCGGTTGCAGGGTTTCATGCATATGTCTTTTCAGTCTCTTCTGTGCTTCTTTAAGTTCCAGCGGTAGTGTGGATTTAATGATGACAGCTTCTGGTGATGCTTGGCTTGCTTGATAGGTGAGTCTGTTACGGTCGATCAAACTACATGAAGAAAGAAATACCTCTAAAACTTAAAACTTCATCGTTTATATTACCTCTAAAACTTCATCGTTTCCTTCTCCTCTAAACACCTTCATCCATTCCCATATGTCTTGTTAGAAGCCTTATAAGAAAGTAGGGAAGGAAGCGAAAAAGGTCGTCAGCCAAGCAAAAGCTAAATTTTGGAAGGATTTATATAAAAAAACTCAACTCAAAAGAGGGTGAAAGAGATATTTTTAAGATAACTAAGGTTAGAGATAAGAAAATCAAATATCTTAATTATGTTAGATGCATCAAAGACGATGATGAAAAAATTCTAGTGACAAATGATATATAAGAAATAGATGAAAAAACTATTTTTATAAGCTTTTTAATGAAAATCAAGATGTTAGTATTAGCTTAAGAGAGTTAGCCAAATCAGAAAAATATATAAACCACAATTTTACTCACGTATTCAAAAGAATGAAGTCAAAGAGGCTCTTAAACATATGGAGGGTGGTAATTCGGTAGGACCAGACAATATTCCTATAAAAGTTTGAAAAATACTAGGAGAAATAGGAATCACTTGACTCACATGACTATTTAATGAAATCTGGAGAAACCAAAAGATGCCCGAGGAATGGAGAGCAAGTACACTTATAGAAAAAGGAAGACATTCAGAATTGTGTGAATTATCGAGATATTAAGTTAATGAGTCATACTATGAAATTGTGGGAAAGAATTATCGAATGTAGGTTAAGACAAGTATGAAGTACAATAGAGAACCAATTTGGATTCATGCCAGGCATATCTATTGTTGAAGCGATTCACCTTTTGAGACATCTTATGAAACATTTTAGAGAAAAAAATAAAGGCCTTCACATGATATTTATTGATCTAGAAAAAGCTTACGATAGGGTACTAAGGGAGGTTCTTTGGAGAACCTTGGAAAAAGGAAGTATCTCATTGACATACATAAACCTTATAAGAGACATGTACGATGGGACAAAAACATGTGTGGGGACTCATGAAGGAATGACAGACTTCTTTGAAGTTAATATTGGGTTACATTAAGGATCAACTTTAAGTCCATACTTATTTATAATGGTGATTGATGAGTTAACAAAACATATTTAAGATGAAGTACCTTGGTGTATGTTATTTGCATATGGCATTGTGTTGGTGGAGGAATCTAAGGAAAAAGTTGATAGAAAATTGGAACTATGGAGAGAAACATTAGAAAGCAAAGGCCTCTGACTTAGTAGAAAAAAGACAGAATGTATGGAATATAAGTTTGATGATTACTTCAGAGGACATAAAAATTAAAATTGGCACACATTGCATCCCCCAAAAGGAAAGTTTTAAATACCTAGGGTCAATTTTTCGGAGTGATGGAAGAATTGATTGAGATGTTACATATAGAATTAATGCTGGTTGGTTAAAATGGAGAGGAGCATCATGTATTCTTTGTGATAAGAAGATACCATTAAAGTTAAAGGTAAATATTATAGAGCAGCAATTAGGCTTGTCATGTTTTATGGTTCTGAGTGTTGCGCAATTAATCATCAACATGTGCAAAAGATGTCTGTGACAGAAATGAAGATGTTGAGATGAATGAGTGGTCATACAAGAAAAGACCATATACATAATGAGGTTATTAGAAACAAATTAGGGGTGACACCAATAGATTATAAAATGAGAGAATATCGTTAGAGGACGACCACAAAAGTGTTGGAAAGAAATAATAAAGAATCATCTAGCTTATTGTGAGTTAACTGCTAACATGGTACACGATAGGGATATGTGGAAACAAAGAATCCATGTAGCCGACCCCGTCTAGTATGGGGAAAGGCTTAGTTGTTGTTGTTGGCTCACGGGGATTTATTTGAACCAGAATCCAGTGTCCCATCTTTTCTTTTGTGTTTCTTCTCTGTTTCTCGAGTGAAAGTCCAAGTGTTTCAATACACTGAAAGAGGAAAACAACAAACACGCTCGTGGTAGAGGTGGAATTTTTAGAGAAATAATTGATTGGTGTGCCGACGCCAAGATCAGCTCAACTAAGTGTTGTGGCCTAAAGAAGTTGCGATGGTGACCTTACCTTACCCACGAGCTACCCGTGGCCTAAAGGATATAAGTGTGGTGGCCTGAGGGATATAAGTGTAATTTAGAAATTTCTAAAGGTTTTAAAAAATACAAAGTAATTATTACACTCTAGCATCAAAAAGTTATGAATGAACGTTACCATTGGGTAGCATCCAATCACATACACATAAATATATATATAAAGAGAGAGAGAGAGAGAGAGAGATGCACAAAGTTTCATGTGCACTCGATTTGCACCATGGCCTTTCACCGCATTCCATCACTTTGAAATTACCATTCTTCTAGTAGTGGTCAAATGGCTGTTACAACCACCACCACCTTTCAGATATGTACACAGTGCAATCAACAAATCTGTGAGGTTGCATACAGTGAAGAAGTTTTAAATAGCAGAAAAACAAAAGATACATAATTTTAAGAGAAATTCAAATTTCTGAAAGGTGCATGTGTTGAATGGAAAACATGGCTACTTGAACTATACAAATAATAAAACTAATTCTCCATCAACATAAACAGGTTTTTAAGAAGAAAATCAGGTTTTGATTCTTCATATTTTCAAATTTAAAGTGAAAAAGAAAAGCCTTGCCTCACAAGCTGTTTTTTGGAACAAATACTAATTTTTTTTTTTACTGTGGTTACCTATTCAACAATTGATTGAGCCTATGACCATTGGGCTATCCAGTGGCGGATCCACATTGTGGCGAGATGCGGCAACAGCTTCACTCAAATTCTAAAAGTTTATAAGTTCGTATTGAAATTTTTAAGAAAAATTGAAAATTTTAAAGCATGTCCTACCCGAATCTGAAGTTCGCTCCATCAGAAACAAATTTCTGGAACCGCCGCTGCTGCTGTCAGTACTCATTGCAGCAAATATCTCAAACACGAACCAAACACCTAGTTTAATTCGGATTATCTTATTGCAGTCTAAGTGCATCTCATTAAGCCAGCAAATCAAGCTCTTCCAAAGGAAAACGCTGCCGGATCTGCGTTCGCAACTCAACAAGAACGGAATCTCTAATTTCGTCTCCAAAAGCATGTTCGTGTTCAGTGCTGGAGGCAATGATTGTTACTGGTTGTGTGCCAAATCGAATGGGAGTGGGCAATGCCTTTCAGAAGATTTTCTGCTTAGCCTCTTGGGAAATTACACCCAACAGCTCAAGGTATTCAATTCGTGCACCCTTATCGCTCTCGACAAGATCACTGAAAGGTAGTTTCAATCAAGAAGATGACGGTAGACCCGCCCGACGACCCGGCATGAAAATTTAGTGTCTGGGTTGGCGGACGGGAAGGCCTGGTCGTTCAAAACTAGCTCGACAAAAAGATTGGGTCAGGTTTGGGTTAAACCAGATCCGACCCAAACCCCACTTGAAATTAGATACAATGGGTGTATTTTATTATATATATCTATAGAGAGAGAGAACTTAGACGATGTGCACATTCATCCATGCTTAAGCATTCTCAAAATCTCAACGATTAAAATTTAATTTTAAAACAAAAAAAAGTACTTTAAAGTTTTACACGTATACCAATATTATTTTCTTTTTACACGTGTACCAATGCTATTTAATTTTTCTCATTGAATGATGTCGGCTCTCTAGCTCGGCAGTAAGGGTCTGAAAGCGGCAATCACTCGTTCTTAAAACCACCATTCTTACGATAAGTAGACATGATCAGTTTGGAATCGACCTGATGGTTCCAACCACAATCGAACCGAACGTGAGACCGCCAGTAATGGAAACTGATCCCGTCCTTTATTAAAGATTATATATGCATTTTATATATTTTCAAATCGGAACCAGAACCATTCTGGAATTGACGGTTCCAATTCTAGGTTCCAGGAAACTTGAAACTGTTGGTTTGAAACCAAAAAGGTGCGGCATAAAAGAGGGAGAGCTTTCCATTATTCCATTATTGTCTATAGTTGGCCTCAATGGTAGAATAAGTTGGGGAGGGGTGAGAAGAATCATGAGTGGTGACGTCATGGTAGGATGCTTCCTACCGTTGTGTCAAGTTGAGAGTTCGATTCCTATAGGGAGAAAACTCCCTATCTTTCAAAACTATATTTTTTAAATCGGTTTCGAGACAGCTTCAAATCTAGAAACAGAATCATTCCGAAAACAGCAGTTCCAATTTCAGGTTCTAAGCAACTCGAAACTGTTGGTTTGAAACCACGGATATGTCCAACACAAGACCAAAAAGACAGGCATAAAAAGAGGGAGAGCTCTCCATTATTATCTATAATTGGCTTCTGTGGTAGAATAAGTGAGAGAGGCGGTGGTTTATTGTGTGGTGAATGTTAGCTATTTGAGTCCGCTTATCTTCAGCTTGTGATCTTAGTACAAGGTATATAATAACACCAAATTGTATTTTAATGTATATGGTATATTAAATATAAATTACAAAAACTATAATGATATCTTTCACTTTTAAATTCGAATATCTATTATTTATCATGTGAATTAAATGGTGAATATATTTAAGTGGATATGGACAAAGATGTGTGTGCACATTTACAAGCGAAATAAAATGTGTGAGAGTTTCAAATTCTCATGTACAAGATTGTATTAGTTGTTATTATTTTGATTATTCTTGTCCAGCAGACGACGAGAATTTTGACTCCTCACAGGAAATAGTGGCTATTATTCAATTGTGACCATTGATTAACATTATTGCAATGTCGTGAGGAATAACATCAGATTTCTACTGCTACTTCTTGTTCATCAATCTACTCGATTCTGGTCGTTGATTCATCGGGAAAATTAGCAAACTCAAATTTTATCATGCTTTTGCAGAAGTTGCATCGATCGGGAGCTCGAAAGTTTGTGTTAATTAGCTTGCAACCGCTGGGCTGCATCCCCTTCGCTAGGGTGAAGGGAGAATGCTCAGAGAGGCTGAACCAGGCAGCTCTACTTTTCAACGCTCGCTTAAGATCCAACATACACCATATGAAGCAAGCCATGCCTGGATCACATTTTGTGGTTGTTGATACATACAATATCATCAGAAACATCATGGATGATCCAGCACCCAAGGGTACGCGACGATCTCTCTCTCTCTGGGGTGGCAAATTGGGTGATGGAGGTCGGGCTACTCGGGTTTGATCTGGTCAAAATAGGTCGACAAGATTCGACCTGATTTTTCTTCAGGTCATATGGTCCCACACGATTGAGTTCGGATTCTGTCCAGGTCGACTTGATGATCTGTAAAATTGCTCCTAGGTTAAAAGGACAGAGGTCAATATTACAATTCACACCTTCTTCCTTATATATAATATACATATATTATCCATGTATTCTTATATATATGTACCTACCTTTGTAGAATACATGTATGCTATACATATATATTATGAGTATTTATAGATGCAGTATTACGTACCATATTTGTCTCAAGAAAATGTTACAATGTAAAGTGTGTATATATGGTGAGAGGCGTAGAGGGGGGTTATAGAGGTTGTGCTAAGTGCTTAATGTCTTTCGGTGCATAATCTTATATAAATATTTTCACTACTCAATAGTGACGAGATTTAAACTAAGAAGTATTGTTATATATTTCTACTTTATATTTAATGTATCATGTGCATATGCAAAGTGGTTTAACATGTCAATGATCAATCTCAAAGTTTAAATGGGAGATATTTATGCAAGATTATACACCGAAACACATTATGCATTTATCTCTCTATATATAAATAGATAGATATTTATCTCTCTGTATATATTTAAATAGATAGGTATATTCAGATTAATGTTAGCTTGCTTTCGGCCAGCTAAGACCTGAACTGGACACAGATTTATATATATTATATATGTCTGTATATACATACATCTAATATATGTATGTGTATGTATATATTTAAATAGATAGATATATTAGCTTACTTTCGGCCAGCTAAGACCTGAACTGGACACAGATTTATATATATTATATATGTCTGTATATATATATATATATTGGGTGAGTTTGAGCCAGTCCGGACCAATCCACGGTGCTCAAATCTGGACCCCAGGCACAGAGTTTTCAGCTCGGCTCTGGGTAGTGTTGTCGGGTCAGGTCGAAAAGACCTGAACTGGACACAGATTTATATTATATATATATATATACATTGGGTGAGTTTGAGCCAGTCCGGACCAATCCACGGTGCTCAAATCTGGACCCCAGGCACAGAGTTCTCAGCTCGGCTCTGGGTAGTGTTGTCGGGTCAGGTCGAAAAGACCTGAACTGGACACAGATTTATATATATTATATATGTCTGTATATACATACATCTAATATATATATATATATATATATATATATATATATATATATATATATATATATATATATATATATATATATATATATATATATATATATATATACATTGGGTGAGTTTGAGCCAGTCCGGACCAATCCACGGTGCTCAAATCTGGACCCCAGGCACAGAGTTTTCAGCTCGGCTCTGGGTAGTGTTGTCGGGTCAGGTCGAAAATTGACGCCCCTGTTCCCTCTCTCAAGGTTGCGTTGATGATGGTTTATGTCAATTCAACATTATATCTGTTGATCGATAAATGATCCGTCACTTACAAATGTGGGCTTCTTATTAACAAAAGACAGTTTTGCACCATGCCAGGCCGCACCATAAATGTCTGTTGACTACTTACAGCATCGGTTTTATGAAGCAGGATTCAAGGTGGTGAATGAGAGCTGTTGCCCTCTCTCTGCAGCAACGCAATGGCAGATGTGCGAGAGAGGGAGGAGACCTTGCATGGACAGGGACACATGCCTCTACTTCGACGGGGCGCACCCGACGGAGGCGTCCTACAGAAGGCTAACTGAGAAAGCCTTTTTCTCAGACCTTGCAGAAGAAGTCTATCCTTACAATGTTGGTGACCTTGCTAACTTACGGTTAGAACCCCCCTCTGGTTCAGAACTGTTTGTATAAGAACTGCGTTAAATAAGCAGGTCACCCACAATAATAATGTAACAACTCTCTGTAGTTTGTCATATTAATGCTTGTTTTGGCAATACATGCAGCAGCATGAAAGAACTTCGGCCAGTAAAGGTACATTGTAGTTTGTCATATTAATGCTTGTTTCAAACCACCAATTTGAACCGGAATCAAACTGCTCATGGAACATGCCGAACCTGGAACCGTTACCAAAACCGGTGACTTCGCGGTTTGGCTATGGCTTATAGTCTTCAAAAACCTATCTGAAATTGGAACCTGAACAAATGGTTGTTAACTTGACCGCAGGGCACTCTCCATGGTGGGGAGTTCAAGTTCAAGAGGGGCACTGCTTTCGTATTTGAAAAAAAAGATGAAACTGACACCAGCAGTTCTAAAACTGGAATTGATGGTTTGAAACTGTTCTTAATATATCCAAAATATTCTCCACAAGATCTACTTACCTCGAAATTGTGCCATGAATAACATGTCCTGCCCAAGAAAAGGAGATTGAAAAAGTCCGACAAATAGAGAGGTGCAAGGGAGCTGAGCTGCTCATCAGCTACTCAAGCTCGATTTAAAAAAACTTGAACTTGATCATCTTCGTTGAGCTTGAGTTGTTCGCAAGCTTAGCTCAAGCGTACAGATACACAGCTAATAAAGCTTGCAACACTAATTGATATATATATATATATATATATATATATATATATATATATATATATATATATCTGTGTGTGTGTGTGTGTGAAAATGAGATCTTGCCCATTTGACATGTTACTCGTCTACTGATCGCCTTTTGTGATATATGTATAAATTTAAGAATTTTAAGGGATTCTAAAAAGAATGGATGGTAATATTATTATACTTGTGTCTTTGAAAAGCAATGATCTTACATCATTGACAGGTGTTAGTGATGGACAAGATTCAATCTCTCTCTATCCATCTAAGAGGGCACCCGTCTAATAATATTATCTTTCATTCTTTTTAAAAAAGTTAAATTTTACACTCATACCATAAAAAAATAATGAATGGACAAGATTAAGTTTTCATATATATACATACATATATATATAGCAAGAGAAGCAAGAGAGAATTTGGTATATGCCCATATTCATTCATACTCAAACTCTCTCAAAGATCTCTACCGTTTGATTGACTTAATTAATGGTAGAGATTTGCATTTAAAAGTGAAAAATATCGTTATTCTTTTTAGGCAAATTTAACCATTGATGAGTGTGCTTATAGACTATGCTCTCTCTCTATATGTATGTATGTATGTATATATATACATATATATATGTATGTTTGTATATATGTGTATATATATATAATACTCAAACCCTGCTCAAATCTACTTCCAATCTTTGAGATAAAAAATTGAGGTAAATCCTCATATATATATATATATATGTGTGTGTGTGTGTGTGTGTGTGTGTGTGTGTGTAGAGAGAGAGAGAGAGAGAGAGAGAGAGAGAGAGAGCTCATTCACGAGTTTGAATGGGTTCAACTCACTAGGCTCAAACACGAGCCTATCTTAGACGAGTTAGTCTTGGCTTCAGGGAGCTAACGCTAACCCTGCTCAAGCTGTACGAGCACAGCCCCAGCTTGAGCTCAAGATCGAAGTTCAATGACATCCCTACTAACAAATATTGATTGAGATGATATTGAGCATTTTTAAGTGCATTTTTTTATGCTTTATAAATTTCATTTTAAAAAAGTACTATACTTTTATAATTTATTTTCAAGTATTGCCAAAGCTGAGGGATGTATTTGGGCTTGCCTTGAAAGGAAATAATGTTGCTTGAGAAACCCAGCACTAGATTATGCATATACCCACGACTATTATGTCATCGTCAATATCAACATGATCAATAAGCACCATCCAACCCAAGCGTGCCCCACTAAAGATAATGGAGCCCTAATCAATTCATCAAATTCATCTTCTTTGTCTTTATGCTAAAATTCGATTCAGCTAGCTACCCTAACGAGACATGTTCAGTACCCGGGTTTTGGTTTGCCTGAAACTTAGAATTGGAACCGAACTGCTTCGGAGTCAGTTTCGGTTATGATTTTGGATCTGTTATCCTGGTTTCTCTTTTGTTTTGAAATGAAAGGATCATGCATCCTCTACGAGTCAAATGTGCCGCCAAGCATCCTGTCATTGAGCTAACGATTTGTTTGTGATAAGGGGTTTTAAAAAAATTATTTAAAAAAACATAGTTAGAAGTAGTTTAGAATCACCCGTTCTGGTTTTGGTTCTACGCCAATTTTCGGAGACCATGAACCGTAACCGAACCGAAGAATCCTTGGTAGGCTGCTATCATGGTCGGTTCCACTAGTGGTTTGGTCCCGGTTCAAACGGACCAACCAGTTCCGAACCAACCATGTCTAATCCTAATAAATCAGCATTGCTTGGATTATTTCCATTGGTTAAGTTGTTGCTTTGAAGAAAATACCATTCCATGCAACCACAAGTGAAATCATGTTCAAACATTGAAATTTGGAGTATCAAGTACTTATATGATGATCAATAATTCATCAGTGTGGCAAACACTCACTTCATATCAACTCATCTCTCTCTCTCACACACACACACAAAGAGACCTATGAACAAAATATATTCAATCTTTTGTATAAAATACCATACCATGAACTGAATGTCTATCTGTAGTTTCATCTTATATCTTGTTTACAAGAGGTCTATATACATAAACTTTATACAATATGTGTTGTTATGAGTTAGACCCAAAGTAAACTAACAATGTTGTAATGACAAGAGTTACAGGAAAGTATAGCCTGTGACTTGACTTGGATTTGGATTCATATGGAGTCAAAATCTTGTCTGTATAATGCGGTTAGCAATGAGCCTCCAAAATTGACAATGAATTTTCTCTATTTTTTTCTCATTTATGTTATTTGTCTTTAAAGCTTCGTTTCTTCTCTTTTTGTTATAAGAAGAGGATGAAACCTGATACGCATGCATCCTCTGGGAGTCGAACTCCTGACGTTGCCGTTGAAAACTTGGTATCGGGATGATCAAATTTGAAGCCCTTTGAACTTTTTTTTTAGTACAACGGGAATGCTGAAGCCAGATGGAAATCCTCGTTGTCGAACTCATGACGTTTGACCTGAGAATAGGGCACCTAGCCAGGTGAGCCTTGCTCTTTCCTTGAACTTAATGCGGTCTACGGTGTGGATCTGGTATACCAGCATCTCAAATCTGACTTGGATTTCAATTTTCTAGATCCACACCTAGGATTCGACCCCTTCACACTCTTTTCATTGGCGAGCTTTTACAGCCCCACAGGAAAAATGGGTGGGCCCAATGACCCCACCCAACCGTTGCCATAACTCTCTCTCTCTCGTCGTCTCTGCAGATTCTCTTCTAAGACTCTAACCCCCAACAGTGAAGGGATTTGCCCTCAACACTTTTTCCTCATTCCCGCAAATCGAGCCACCGACACCCCTTTTCTTCAGAGAGAAAAGAACGAGATTGAAGAGAGAGAGAAACGAAGAATCCCACCATGAAAGATGCAGCATTCCCCATTTTTTCTTATCCCCAGAAATAATTTCTCACCTACATTTGATGGGAAGCTCTACAGCGTGTTCTTCAAGTTCCTCTTGAAGCAACGTTTGCAGAACCGGATCAAGCCCAGCCCGAAGAATCCGACCCGTTCGGCGTCACATCCCGACCCGAGGAATCGGTCGCCGCCGCCAACCCCTCCTTCACCGACGGCGTAGCCACCAAGGACATCCACATCGACCCCTTCACCTCCCTCTCCATCCGAATCTTCCTCCCCGAATCCGCTCTCACCCCGCCCGAACCCGATTCCAAACCTCACCCTCCCAAACCTAATTCCAACCCTAACGCCCATCGAAAACCAGCTCCCGAACCTGGATCAGCCGCGCAGGTCGATACGGCGTCGCATCGTCACGGTTCGAATTCGCACGGTTCGCCCGAATTCGCACCCTTCGCGGCGCAACAGTTATGACCCTTCCGGTGCGCCACCGACGGAAGAACCTTCCAGAAGGAACAGCATTGGTTCCAGCAACGCCGTGGAGGGTTTGAATTTGATGACTGGCGGCGGCGCGGCGTACAGGGGCTACTCTCCGGCGTTAGATAATCGCCGGAAAAAGATGCCGGTGATGCTGCAGTTTCACGGCGGCGGTTGGGTGAGCAGGAGCAACGACTCAGCCGCCAACGATTTCTTTTGTAGGCGAATCGCGAAACTCTGTGATTTAATCGTTGTTGCCGTTGGGTACCGGCTTGCACCGGAGAACCGATATCCGGCGGCGTTTGAGGACGGGTTGAAGGTGTTGAATTGGTTGGCGAAACAGTCGAATTTGGCAGAGTGTAGTAAGTCAATGGGGATTAAGCAATTGGATGCTCATAATAGGCATATTGTTGATTCGTTTGGTGCTTCAATGGTGGAGCCATGGTTGGCTGCTCATGGCATTTTTGTTTGCCTATCTTTAGTTTGTACAGAGGATGTGTTTCAATATTCTGGTTTGAAATTTCATGGTTTTGCTTGATTTCTGGCACTTTGCATGCCTTTCTTTTGATACATGTTGGAGTTATTTTATAGCTCGAACGAATTATGTGGAAATGGTTTTTTGAATCTGTGGTTGCTTGCTGATCCGTACGGTGCTTGTTTCCTTCTTGGTGGTGATTACGAACCTGTTGTACGTTATGTGTAGAATACACAAATTGCAAGCCACATACTTTACTTGTAGGACTCGTCACATCAAGAACTTGGTTTCTTCACACAGTTGTCACCCTTTCCTGAAAAGGAAAATAGATAAAGAAGTGAGTTCGGTTTTGGAGTTATTAGGTGAATTTGATTACTAGAAGCTTCACAAACTGAAAGACGGGTTTATTTGTGTTTCATCCTCTCTCTCTCTAATATATATATATATATATGTATGTATATATACGTAGGCATGATAGGGTACTCAAGAGTACCATGATCCATATACGTAGGCATGATAGGGTACTCAAGAGTACCATGATCCAATCGTCCATCAAGAGCAATCGGAAGGCTACGGTCCAGGAGTATATATATATATATGTATATGTAACAACAACTAAGCCTTTTTCCCATACTAGATGAGATCTGCTACGTGGGTTCTACTTCTTTACATAGGGTTTGATCCTGTGACATGCTAACTATTAACTAGATCATTTCTTGGTCTTCCTCTTTTACATATTCACCTTCTTACCGGAGTCTTTTTTATATATATATGACACTCATTTCCCGTAACTGGAATCAGTCAGATTGTTTTGCTGAAGCTGAAGAATTCACTATTGTAAATTATAAATCTGTTGAATACTTCTAAGTTTCTAATGATACTTTAGTATTATCGTGGTGTACACTTTACAGGAAAGAATGATTACAATTGAAATATCAGATATCGTTTCTCTGCAGGATTTAGGATTTGGTTCGTCATGTGTTAATATGATTGTAAGTGCTACTGTGCAAGTATAAAGAATTACTGTAAGTGGCAAGCCCTAGGCTTCTGGGTAATGTGAAATATTGTGGTGCCTAAATTAGCAACTGATGTGAATGTCTGCACATGTTGATACAGCCGAATCCTTAGTGCCTTTTAGCTTTAGCTGGTCTAATATCTGTTTCATGATATTGTGATCTGTTGCTCTAATTGCATGTCTACATAACTTGTGCGTATGTTCTCTTTCTCTGTCTACCATTCTCTCCATGTTGACATTTAGACTAATTGGTTTGTGGTTAAGGGCATCATCTTTTCAATGCGGTAGAATGTCACTTCATTTGAAGAATCCAACAAATTGCCATCATTGAACCAACTGTCTGGGAAATGATTGCCCTAATATACCTCTAGAGTCTAGGTAAATACACTTCATGGGCATCTGGTTTGCTAGCACTTGAAAATGAGAGAATGGTTCAGATGATTCTTCCTGAGCCAGATTCTTTCTCTTCTTTGAATACATGCCACGAGGGCAACAAACTGAAATAGATTCTTCGTGAGAGAATCCATTTCTTTGTAGTCTTGCAAAAAGGGATCCATGACAGCATCACTGCAGGGAATCCTTTCTCGCAAGCTTGCTTGCTTGTTAGATCCCCCCTAGATATGGAATTAGTCTCTTTTATGCCCATTTCAAAGGGTATGGGAACATGTCCCATAGACCAACAACAACAACAACTAAACCTTTTCCCGTACTAGATGGGGTCGGCTACATGGATTCTGTATTTTCACAAAGCCCTATCATGTGTCATGTTAGCAGTTAATTCTTTATTGTTTCTTTCCAACACTTTTGTGGTCGCCTTCTACCTCTTTTAATACTTTCAAAATATAGTTTTTCATACCTTCTTACAGGTTCAACTTTTGATCTTCTTTCTATATGTTCAAACCACCTTAAATGATATTCTCTCATTTTATCCAGTGCCACACATAATTTATTTCTAATAACCTCATTATGTATACGGTCTTTTCTTGTATGACCACTCATCCATCTCAACATCTTTATTTCTATCAAAAACATCTTTTGTACATGTTGACAATTAACTGCCCAACACTCAGAAGTCAGAACCATAAAACATGGCAGGTCATCTTTTGTACATACACCAAGGTACTTCACCTTGAATATGTTTTGTTAACTCATCAACAACAACAACAACTAAACCTTTTCCCATACTAAATGGGGTCGGCTACATGGATTCTTTGTTTCCACAGATCCCTATCGTGTGCCATGTTAGCAGTTAACTCACAATAAGCTAGATCATTCTTTATTGTTTCTTTCCAACACTTTTGTGGTCATCCTCTAGCTCTTTTAATACTTTCCAAATTTAGTTTTTAATACCTTCTTAAAGGTTCTTCTTTTGATCTTCTTTTTATATGTCCAAACCATCTTAAACGATATTCTCTCATTTTATCCTCTATTGGTGTCACTCCTAATTTGTTTCTAATAACCTCATTATGTATACGGTCTTTTCTTGTATGACCACTCATCCATCTCAACATCTTCATTTTCATCAGAAACATCTTTTCTACGTGTTGATGATTAACTGCCCAACACTCAGAACCATAAAACATGGCAGGCCTAATTGCTGCTCTATAATATTTACCTTTTAACTTTAATGGACTTAAAGTTGATCAATCACCATTATAAATAAGTATGGACTTAAAGTTGATCCTTAATGTAACCCAATATTAACTTCAAAGAAGTTTGTCATTCCTTCATGAGTCCCCACACATGTTTTTGTCCCATCGTACATGTCTCTTATAAGGTTTATGTATGTCAATGAGATACCTCTTTTTTCCAAGGTTCTCTAAAGAACCTCCCTCAGTACCCTATCGTAAGTTGTTTTTAGATCAATAAATATCATGTGAAGGTCTTTATTTTTTTCTCTTAAATGTTTCATAAGACGTCTCAAAAGGTGAATCACTTCAACAATAGATATGCCTGACATGAATCTAAATTGGTTCTCTGTTGTACTCGATACTTGTCTTAACCTACATTCGATAATTCTTTCCCACAATTTCATAGTATGGCTCATTAACTTGATACATTGATAATTCGCACAATTTTCAATGTCTCTCTTGTTTTATATATCGGTATAAGTATACTCGCTCTCCATTCCTTGAGCATCTTTTGGTTTCTCCATATTTCATTAAATAGTCTTGTGAGCTAAGTGATTCCTGTTTCTCGTAGGATTTTCTAAACTTGTATAAGAATATTGTCTGGTCCTACCGATTTACCATCCTTCATATGCTTAAGGGCCTCTTTGACTTCATTCTTTTAAATACGTCAGTAGAAGTTATTGTTTATATACTTTTCTAAATTGGTTAACTCTCCTAAGCTAATACTAATATCTTTATTTTCATTAAAAAGCTTATAAAAATAGTTTTTCTATCTATTTCTTATATCATCATTTGCCTCTAGAATTTTTTTCAGCTTCGTCTTTGATGCATCTAAGAGAATTAAGATCTTTAGTTTTCTTATCTCTACCCTTAGCTATCTTAAAAATATCTCTTTCACCCTCTTTTGAGTTGAGTTTTTTATATAAATCCTTCAAAATTTTAGCTTTTGCTTCCCTGACGGCCTTTTCCACTTCCTTCTTTGCTTTCTTATAAGCCTTTAAAGTTTCACTAGTTTTCTTGGCATAATGTAATTTGTAACATGCCCTCTTTGCCTTGATTTTATTTTGCACTACTTCACTCCACCACCATGCTTCTTTTGATGCTGGTATACCTCCCTAAGATTCATCTAACACATTTTTCGCCACTTTCCTAATATGTGTAGTCATGTTGTTCCACATATCACAAGGTGTACCAACATAATTCCAAGCATCTCCTTCAAGGACTTTCTGTTTAAATATATCTTCTTTCTCGCTTTTGAGGTTCCACCATTTAGTCTGAATAGCTCGATACACTCTTTTCTTCTTTGTCCATTTTTTATTTGTAAATTCACAACTAAAAGTCGATGTTGGGTGGTTAAGCTTTCTTCTTGAATTACCTTGCAATCTTTACAACATGCTCTATCTTTTTTTCTACAAGTAATCAATTTGTGTATGTGATAAGCCACTCTTATAAGTAATTAAATGTTGATCTCGTTTTTTAAAAAATTGTATTGACTATAAAGAGATCAAATGCCATGGCAAAATTTAAAATCTCCCTACCTTCCTCATTTATATCCCCAAAACCAAAGTTTCCATGAATACATTGATATCCTAATGCCTCTTTACTGACATGTCCATTTAAGTCTCCTCCTAAACAAATCATCTCCCTTTGTGGAATTCTTTGAATCACCTTATCTAACTCTTCTCAAAAAGTCATCTTTATACTATCTTCTAGTCCTACTTGAGGTGTGTAAGCACAAACTATATTCAAAACCTCTGCTCTTAACACTAATTTCAACGTCATGATTCGGTCACCATATCATTGAATGTCTACTACACTATCCTTTAAATCTTTATTTATGATAATACCAACTCCGTTTCGAGCCTTTTTCTTACCTGAGTACCATAATTTAAAACATTTATCCTCAATATCCTTTGCTTTTTCTCCAACCTACTTTGTCTCTTGTAAACATAGAATATGAATCTTTCTTCGAATCATATCTACCACCTCCATTAGCTTACCGGACAATGTCCCAATATTCCAAGAACCAATACGAATCTTATTATCTAGAACTAGCTTTCTTACCTCCCGCATTCGTCTATATTGAAAATGTTGACTCTCTCTGTAATTTATTCACTACATTCGAGAGGCAATGTAGCATGACTAATTTCTTTACCCACACCCGTCGATGATGTGGGAACCCTCTGGGCCATTGATTCACTACATTCGGGTGAAAATGTAGTGGCTTTTGCTTACTTTTCACTGCATTCGTGCTCTGCAGCGCATCGCTAGGTGGGGACACCCCAAAGCAACGCTCATAATTTGTATAATTTATGGTATAAAAATCTGACAGTTTTACACTGGCTATTGGAAGCCTAGCAAGGGTGATCCCTCTTCCTTTATCCAGACTTGGGCTGGCCATGCAAGGGTGATCCCTTACATGGGCGGAGTTAACATGTCTCGACCAATGTTGTAAAAATCGTATTGGTAGCATATAGTGCACTGATACACGATAATTGTACCATATTGATATGGTATGGTAGGGTGAAAATAACCTATTTAATATTATAAAAATCTAAAAAATAAAAAAATGAAATTAATCAACAAAAGGTAACAAATTGTTAAAAAAATACAATCAACATTAATGATTAAACACAATTGAATCAACAAGCTTAAGAAAGTTAAAGTTGTGAAACACTACAAAGTTACAAACTGAAACTAATATGTCGGTTTAGATTCTTGATAGTTTAGAAACTTCATATTACAATATAAATTACAAAGTTCATACTTCAAAGTAAGAGTTTAATTTCAATGTTTTGTTTCTTAAAATGTGTATCATAATCAATAAATACATCATAAGCTTTGTAGTGAGAGTTACGAGCATCATCATCATCCCCACCATCACCATGATCTCCCCTTTCCTTCATAATTGAGTCCTTAAATCCAGTAACTATCTTCCAAATTGTCATCTCCAATTTTTACGTTTGCCTCTATTGCCTTCCAATTTTCATCATCTAAATTAATGAAAGACTCTTCTACTTTGACTAAGGAGCAACAAACATTAAATTATTACCCTTATCTGAACTTCATATTTGTATGCAATATTATATACTAAATCTTGAAGACGACCATTCTCCAATCTGTTTCTCTTCTTTGTGTGAATGTGTTTGACAAAACTGTAATTTATTTTGCTTCCACTCGAACTACATGTTTGACTCAATATATATTGAGCAAACCTCGACAAATTCAGTACATCTATATCAAAGTGAACCCACTCTTCATCTAAAATAAAACATAATAATAAGAAGCACGGGAAGTCATAATCAATTTAAAATTAAATAATTTAAAACTTATCAATAAAAAATCATACCTAGATGCATCTAGGAGAGGAGTTGTATTGCAATTGGTCTTCCAAAATCTTCAACATTATGTATATACTTGCTTAGCTCTAAATGGATGTTGTACCGGATAGATGAATCTTATACAAGGTTAATGACATTTAATATCCCCTTTTAACTTCATCCTCTACCAAGTTGGGAGAAAATCTAATAGCGGATTAAGAAAATATATAGTTGCATGAAAATCATAATGTATTTGTCGATTCTAGCGTGCATAAATTATCTTTCAAACCTTCTTTAGAAGTGATCATTTTTATTTCTACTATCTTTACCGTAATATTTTTCTCTCCTTTGTAGCCTCCAAAACTTGTTCATACTTTATAATTTTGGTTTGGGCACGATAACAAGCACTTGCATCTTTTTTGGTTCTTGCAAGATACTGTTTCATACGAAAAATACCTCAAAACTTAACCTTGTTATAAAATAGGCACCTATTTACAAGTATATTACCTTTATACGCTGGAGTGACTTCCACATGAAAGCGAGGAATCTCGGAATCTATGAAAACCCCAAATCTTTTAAGTGAAAAATCGAGCGAGAAAGGATTAAGAATGGGCCATGGATTTGACAAAAACTCTATAGATTTTTAAGAGTTTAAGAGAAAAACTTGAGATTTTTCTACAAAATTAAGCAAATGAAAGATAAGGAAAGGGTTTGGGAGCAAAGACAGGTGGTAATAAAGGATTTGGAAGTTGAGAGAACACCTTAAAAAACATGCGGGTCTCTGACCTATGTATTCAAAAAAATCAACATTGACTTGTACGATACGATGTGATACGGTCCAATAAATCCTCTAATGTGATACACTTACCTATATTGTGTCGTCCTCACATCCGATATATGATAAACTTGTATCGTACGATACAAGTTTTACAACATTGCCATGGACATATTAGTCTCACAGTGAAAGTAGTCACCTTTCTCATACCCATGGAAGGTTTCTATGGCACATGAAAGCTTAGGTTTTTTGAAAATTTTGGTCATTTATTTGACTCTCATGAGAAAGGAAACTGGTTGCCTGAAAACACATGCAACTTGAGTGTTAAGTGGTGAAATGTACAATTGCTTCACCAAAACCAGCAATAAACATACATATACATAGGCTCCACTGAAGTGGTGAACATAACTGCTTCAGTGACACGTGGAATCTTCCTATTGCCTATTTTCTTGTTATTAGATGGTGTTTCCCTATGAAAAAAAAACTCCTTTCTCAGTGAAAGAATCATACCCAATGGGGTGTTGTATATGAAATGGCTGCCCCTTATCATCAGTCAAACATTCCTAACATTTTCCCCATTGTTTTAGTGGAAGCACAGAGTGGTTTGAACATCGTTTTAGGCATACTACCCACTTTCTCATGATAGAAAAGCTAACGGCCAAAAAGTGTTACAGAAGCTGAAGTTTCAATATGTCATGGAGATGAGCAGTGGAAAGGACATGGCTCAAATGAACATGGGAATCCAACTCGGTTAAGTTTTGCCTCCCAGATATGAATTGAATTCTAATGAGGCTGGGTTTCAAAATGGGGAGCTGTATCTGTTACTTTTGTGAGATAGTTGTTACATTAATTTGGATGTCTATTTAAGGTAACCTACTGAGTATATATTTTGCGGATGATTAGGCCCTTTACTTTCTCATCAGGTCAAGATTCTGCTTGTCTTGAAGAGCACCTTGGTGACTCTGCCTTACTCTAAGATTCATGCATGGAGTCCTGCCTAGGCATTGACTAAACTTTTGTTTGAGACTGACAGATAGGTGCCAATGAGTTACTTTGGCTGCTAGGAGTATAGCCATTTATTTTTTCATGACTTATCTTGATAACAGGTGAAGTATATTATTACAACATCTCTTGCCAAGTAGCCCTTCAGTTTTAATGGTTCTGATTCTTGGTCTTTGATTTTTGACAATAGCCAAACTATATGTTTGTCCATGAGCAAGTCTTTTCTTGTTTTATGATTTAGTGTCTCAATATTTATGCTTCTAAGATGGTAGTTTGGAGCATGACTTCACGTGTATTAGAAAGTTATTAAGGTTTAAAATGCTCATCATTTAATTTAATTCCTCTTCTAAGTAGGTGCAAAGATCATTGGAGTTGTGATTCCATTGAGGCTCTTCTCTGTTTCAATTAAGGGAATTTGAATAACATCCACAGCTTTTACTCTTTTGGTGTATTAAGGGTGGGATTGGTAATGAATGACAAAAATTTGTGTATCAAGTCTCACAAGGATGTGATTGGTTGAGATTTGAGCATGACTCTTTGTGCAAGGATTCCCATGGCAATTTTTCTCCAGCAGTGGCTCAGTCTTCTTGTTTCCACCTAGGGGATAACTAGATGCCTACAACACATACAAATGAAACTTGGGAAGATGTGGCTGAAAGAAAACATATTCACTACGCTTTGTTGCTTATGGTCTATGAAAGAATGTTAGAATTACTCTTTTATTTGTATCTTCTGTTTCTTGTACAAGGATCACCTGATTCTGTATATATTGCATATGCAGGTGTGTTCTCCTTGGAGTTAGTTGTGGTGCCAACATTGCAGATTTTGTAGCTAGGAAAGCTGTTGCGGCTGGCAAGCTTCTGGATCCCGTCAAAGTTGTTGCCCAGGTTTTGATGTACCCTTTTTTCATCGGTAGCATGCCAACACGATCAGAAATAAAGTTAGCAAATTCCTACTTCTATGACAAAGCAATGTGTATACTGGCCTGGAAGCTGTTCTTGCCGGAGGATGAGTTCAGTTTGGATCACCCAGCAGCAAACCCTCTCATTCGTGGTAGAGAGCCACCACTCAAATTTATGCCGCCCACTCTCACGGTAGTTGCTGAGCATGACTGGATGAGGGACCGTGCCATTGCATATTCTGAAGAGCTCAGGAAGGTTAACATTGACGCACCGGTGCTTGAGTACAAGGATGCAGTCCATGAATTTGCCACTTTGGACATGCTTCTAAAATCACCACAAGCACAGGCGTGCGCAGAAGATATTGCTATTTGGGTGAAGAAGTACATCTCTCTAAGGGGTCATGAATTCTCATACTAAGTGTTTAAGTACCTATTGTGCATGTCACGAGGAGCCCACCCCTTTTTTCCCCTTTTGGGAAGTTTTGGTCAGGTACGAAGATGCATGGCAATGTTGTCCCTGACAAGTCTGTAGTTGATTTTGCACCCTTTTGGTTTCTGCCTTGTTTGTAATATAGAACTGCCAAAGTTAAGAGGCAATCATTTATTCATCTATTCATTTTTTTTGTAATTAGATGTAAGATCCTATCCTGTACTTGTGTGTTCCTTCGAATTGAATGAATATTTCACGGATGTCCTTCTCCTGCATGTACACATGATCATAAATCATACTTCGGATACATGATCATAAAGCATAGACTGTTCCAACTTAAATGCATCTAATGTCGCGCTTTCCACACTCAAATGACAAAGCTATGTGTTCTGAATCACCCAGCCATATGTTTCAATCTTCAACGTTATAAAATCATTTCCAAAATGTCCAAAGAATTTTGATATGATTCATTCTTCAGCAAATTTGCAACCGCATCTCATAGTTTCATCGTAAGAGCTTGCATTTACCAGATCAAAGTTATTACCGTGATTATTCTTTAGGCTTAATAAAATTGCAACTTCTAACAGCTTACACTTGAGATCAAATGATTAAAGTACTTGTCGCAACAGCTAATATTTTCATATTCTCTTGTACCTTTTGAACTTGCTAGTTAGAACGTTTAACCTATCTCATGCATAACAGAAATGAAGTTGCGTTGCGTGGAATTTAGATCTAAAGTCAATTTCACGAGGAGCCATGCCTCTCTTGGTTACGAGGTCGTCAGCTCATGAGAACAGTGCCTTCACAAACTCTTGTAGATAAACCAATTGTCTTATGTTTTGTTTCTGGAGGGTCTTTTTGTTGTGCTCCTCCTTGCACATATTGTACCGGGGCCCGCCACTGGCCCGCGACATGTTCTTCTGGAGGGTGACCAGTTACATCTTCTGAATGTACATCTGAGATGCTCAGCAGTCTCTTAAGGTGATCCCCAGGCCATTTCTGTGGAAAATACTAGTCCAGCTAATCGAAGAACTTACATGCAAACTCAGCGATAAGATTAACTTTAGTTCCAAAGATAGCTGAAGACCATAAAGCAAGCCCCTGTTTTTCCTCGTATACTCGCCAATAACTGATTTTGTTGCAAGAGCCACCATCTTCCCGGTGACATCTCTGAAGATACAGCCCATCCCAGCTAAGACATTTGGACATGCTACAGCATCTGTATTCATTTTTATATAGCTGCGGGAAGTACCCATCTCTGCTCTCTGTTGGAGGGTTGATTTTGTTTTATGGCCTTCGTGTTTCTTAGTGCTAGCACGTCGTCTGCTAAGGATTGTGCTGCTCTAGCTTGCAGTGCATTAAATTGGTGTTCTCGTGGTACATTTTGTTTCTCATGCCCTATAATTTGTAACATATAGCACAGAATAATGTGGGTGTTGATGTGTGCAAGCTAGGCTTTATGTTTGCAAATCACGGTTTAAAATTTATGCCATCGTCATCGGTTAACTCCATCATAGCTCTCTGCTCCCAGGACAACTGTCGATTGGACAGTCTTGAAGGCAATGAAGCACAGATTGCTCAGCTGCGCATATTCCGGATTGTGGCTTTACTGCGACTATTCGCTGACAAAATCTTGCTCCTGCTGATTACACTTCCAGAACGGCCCTCTACATAAAATTTTATCTTTGCCATTACTGGAAGCGACCATAAGGCCTTCCGAAAAGGTTTATCTTCTGAAGTAGAAGAGGAAGCTGGTACACTATCTGTAGATAATCTTTACATGTAATTGTACGTACATGTAAAAAGCTCACAACCTCTCTTGACAGTGCATTGGCCTTTTGAATCATGAGGCCAAACGATTTTGTCTTCTTCTGTCGTGGACAATATATCTGTTTGATTCTATCAATGTCCACTGGTCAGAAGGATAAATGGGATCCCATCTCTAGCATTTATTGACCAGGTCAACCAATTCAGTCACTTTAGAATTCTCTTCTAGGATGCATGGCTGAGTAATAACTTTGAAGAAGTGCTGTCGAGTGATCTTTCCTCCATAAAACTATAGGCCTCTTCGTCTTCTCCGAAGTGAATGGATATGTTTATACTAGTTGTCTCACAAAGGGCAATCTGAAATCTGGGACCTGAATGCATCTACCAGGTGTTCAGATCTTTGGCTACCTCCCACCTCCTTCGAATGTTTGAGGATTAAGATCCTGATGACCAGCCATGGTAAAGAATGAGCAATGCTCAATGTTTGAAAAGTTGCAAAGATCCTGCGGTGTCGATTCTGCAATTGAGCCCATCCTTAGAAACTAGTGACGCACCAGGCTGAGATCGAGTTTGTTTGCATCACCTCGAAGTTGAAGTGATGATAATAGTTTCAGCTGGACATTATCATCTCAAAAACAAGCTAGACGGCCACCTCTCCGGTCCCCTGTAACTACAGTCACCCAATGTTGTGCTGGACAAAACAAACTCTTTAAACATTTACTCTAGCCTCCATCAAAAATGGTATGTTCAGGGCTTCCGACTGGTTTAGGCGCCCCAATCTACCAAATACGGGGGTGCCCTCTAGACCTGACAATTGTTGCTTATGATTTTCATGTCATCGGGTGACTGTAGTTTGAGCTGACAGTTGCCTCTGTTATCTCAACACCTTCAGTAAGCAGAAGCTTATATATGTGCGATTTTGCATGTGCATCATCGTATTCCCTGTCCATCAACACATCGTCTCATTCGTCCATCCTATGTTTCACTAAATTCCTTGTAGACCACTGTTGTTTTGCATTTCTTTATTCCCGTCTCCTTTCTCCTACACGAACAATGTTATGCCCTTCATACAAACCCATTGAACGTCCCCCGGCTGTGTTTGATTAGTGGTTTCAGGAAAACTGAACTTCTACCTTTTCAAATCTCCGTTGTTCATCAAACGGGGCACTCGTTGCTGGCGTGAAAAGTTCCATAATCCCAATGAGTAAGAAATATACTGTCCAACTAAAAACTTCTCTGTTCCTTCATTCCACATAAACCAGCCTTCACCTGAGAATTTTTAATCGATTGGTTGTAACACCGATTGGTAATGATGTTGATTCTTAAATATCGCATTACAGTATCTCATACCATGAGACAGAACGCGAATCATCTTTTCAAACATAACAAGCTAGCAAATATTTCTGGAATTCGTGAATTATAATACAAGGCATGTGGTATAACTGGAGATTATTCATCCCACCCGAAATAGTTTTCTTCATATTACATCCCACCCAAAATAGTTTTTCATGCATGATATAGAGTCCAGCACTATCTCCCCCATTCTAAAGTACTTCTAAGTCCGCCACTGTAGGGATCTTGGCAGCCAGCACTCAGCTGCCGGAACAGTGCGAAGGTTGACCTGTGGCGGAATTGTGATCAGCATCCCTAGACCGGTGATCTTGAAGTGAAACTCGAATTTGGCTGTCAAAGATTGCAACTAAATGCGATAATTTGGAATTAGATCACTATGAGATAGTTGAAAATAATCGAAACACATGCAACACAGTTGCTGATCAAATCCACCAACGCGTACAACCAAGGAGTTGCGGAAAAGCACAATGATAAAGCTCACTTACAACTGAGATATTCACTTTGCAAACAAATGTATTATTACCTCAACAGTCACAGATAACAGAGAGTGAGAGAGAGAGAACAAATTGGAAAAGGTTCACAGATGAACCAATTATTCAGGCCATATAAAACATGAAGCAAAATGGAAGCTGAGATCATCAGCACATCATCATGTCATGCAGGATTACAGGAAGAAGATGGAGCTTGCAGCAAAGGCAAGGAATGCAGCCATTATCGGATGAGGAACAAAGGATGCATGCGCATAGCTTGGCGACATTGGACTCATGGAAGGGGAAGACATGTCATGGCCCTCATGAGAAGACACCAACAACAAGCTGGCGAGACCGATCATCACGACGAACATGAGGACTCTCCTGAAAGCAGCCTGAGCCATGGCCTGAACGAAGCTAAATGCAGTGAACCAAGTTGGACAAGAAGCTCCGGTCAATGTCGCTCCTTGGACCTCCAAGGCTCACTCAACTCAGCTTCTTTCCCTTGTAATAGATCATGATCTTCCCAAACAAATATATATAAAGCAACGGGAGAGAGAGAGAGAGATTTGACTTTGAACTTGTGGCTTAAGAAGTCTATTATAATACTTACTATGCCAAAGTCATGGCGGCATGGCCTTTTAAATTACTTCAATTTATTATTGCACCCTTGACTTTCAAGCGCATGAACCATGCTTTTCTCCTCTATGTATAGGCGACGATAAATTGGGGGCTCTTCGTGTCCAATTTCGTGTGAGTACTTGAAACCACGAACGAGAATAGAACCAGGGCCGATTCCGATTCCGGTTTGAGGATCAAATCATTCATAACCAAGAAAAATATAAATTTTTGAAATTTAAATAAGAATTAAAAATATAAGGATCCATCGTTTTGTGTTTTGGTTCTGTTTCGGTTACATAAAAGGTGGAACTGGAACCAAACCAAGTTTGGCACCAGATCCAATTCTAAGGCCCGGTTTCAACGGTTTTGGTTTCAACCGGTTCCTTATCCGGTTTGGTTCCAATTGAAACCTCTGAGCCAGTATAGGACCGATCATGTGTGGTGAGTAGTGCTCATTTTGAGGTGCAAATGCAAGGATGTCAATGTGCCGGGTCTTAATTAATCGGACTTACATGGACCCGACACTACCTGACTTACTACTATACTAGACACAGATATGCATCTGATCTAACTTAATTATGTAGCAAAAATCAGTACATAATTAAGTCGGTGACCACCTCGAATTACTTCGAGTTAATTGGCAAAACAATTGTATTGTTTTTCTTTAGCACTTTTTGGGTCTTCAACAGACTTTAGTTGGAAACAAAACCATGTTTGGAATAAGATTCCACACATCATACCTGGTCGGCGTATACATGTATGAAACCAAAAGCATTGTCATAATCCAAACCCGAAACCAAAAGCATTGTTACTATAGATGGACTTTAAACTAAACGATTCTGAGTTTACTGTATTTTTATTAACCAAAGGTAGGTTCGGCCAACCCCTGATCTGGAAAAAACATAAGGTACAAATGGGCAAAAAGTAAGGTATATATATGATGCCAACGTTGTCCGTGAGAATTGGGACGGAGGGTATTAGGTTTTCCTCAAAAAATAAACCTGCTAAATGGGTCTTATATATATATTCAAACAATTCTCAATAATCAATAAATGATTGAAATTTGAAATCAAAAAAGCAAAAGCAAATGTGTACAGTTATAAGTATACTTTATTCATGTGCATACTTTTTAGTTTTTGACTTCAAATTTCAATCATATGTGAATCTAAGATAGATAGTTGATATTTGTTTGCATATGCTAATACCAAAGTATGTTACCATATATCGCGTTCTCTCTTTCTTTCTCTCTTATTTTGGACAGGATCAGTTTTCTTATATATGTGTGTGCGTGTGTGTGTGTGAGAGAGAGAGAGAGAGTGTGTGGGTGTGGGTGTTAATTATAACTTATGAATAATTAAAAGCTGTCTTATTAGACTACAAATAACATCAATGTGCATGACTATGGAAATTTCACATCGCCAGTCACTTAATTCTAAGCGTGTATTAAAAATGCACACACTATTTTGGAATCATTGATATCGATCACACGCATATGTATCATCACAAGGACACGAATCACATATCATTAAGGGCATTTCAAAAAAAAATCGGGTTTTATACAGGACTAAGTTTCTTTCAAGGTCGGCTGCATGTCTATGGAAATTCCACAACATGGCCAGTCACTTCATTCTAAGCGTGTATTAAAAATGTACACACTATTTTGGAATCATTGATATCGATCACACGCATATGTATCATCACAAGGACACGAATCACATATCATTAAGGGCATTTCAAAAAAAAAAAAATCGGGTTTTATACAGGACTAAGTTTCTTTCAAGGTCGGAACAACCCAATGTAAAACTCCGAGATGGTTAGGGCTGTCTGTCTCAATGTCTATTTTGATTATCAATTTGTGTAGGTTCAGTGGCACCAATCAGAGTCGAATTACTGACCCATCCGACCCTTCGTACCATGCTAAACCTTTCTAAGGCATTTCTTTATTTGTTTTCACAAATAAATTTTCCAGTTTTTTGGGGTTACAAGAGGAGGCTCAAGCCTAACACGTACACACACGCATGCACCCTCTGGGAGTCGAACCCCCCACCACCAGCAACAGCATTAGAGTGTCCTTCCGTTGAGCCAACGCTCTAGAGTTTTCAACGCAACTCTGCTTTCTGCGAAGTGAAACCCTACATCAAGGCCTCTTGATGGTTGATAGATTCGTGTCTATCACATGAAATCATGAACACGAAAACAGACTCCGCGTCCCTGTGACATTGCATTGCTTCTCCTTAGTACTGTCACGTAGAAATTGCCAAGCATGTACAGCAAGCAGTACAATTTGACCTAAATCTATAATAATAATATCTATCTTGTGCGCGTGCAAGATGATTTGGATCAAAGGTTAGTGGGTGTGCATTCAACGAGGATCCATAGATTGACCCTGGAAAAAGAATATTTTAATCCTCTTAGTATCAAATTTAGGATTTTAAACCCTTTAAAATTGAGACCAATGTTGTAAATAGTGTATCAGAGTCAGTATCATACAAAATACATGTTTATCATATCATACATAACACCGATACGGTATGATACATATGTTTTTTTATATTTTTTTAGAAAACTATTAAAAATAAAAATAAAAACATATTAAAAATCATAAGGTAATTTTGTAACATATAAAGTTACATCACATGCATCCATAAAAGATAGTATTATCTTAATAGAAAAAGTTTAAAAAATGACATTAAAGTTTAAGCTACTATAGATCGGGAGGTATAGATTCTCAGAATTGTAAACTTAAAAACGAATAAAACATGAAAAACATATCTATTTTCTTTATTCTTCTCTTTGTACTCCTCATGCTCCTAATGTTTTGTGTTCCTCTCTTCTTTCTTATATATATCTTACATGACTAATTCCACTATGCATCATATGCTATAAAAATTACATTTCATCACAGTTGTTTTTGTGTTGTTCCAAAATTTTCTTGTAGTAATTGTTAATTGAACAAGACTCGGATTGTTAAGACATTGATATATACATTAAAAAAAATTGAGACTTTGACCGTTGGAGGAGAGAGAAGGAACTTTTTGAAAAGAAAAAGTGATAGGAAGCTTTAAAAGTTTGGCTTTCCAAAAATCTACAACTTTATCATAATGATATAGTAGAATATACAAGAAGCATATCATGTCATAAAGTCATGATAAATTATGCATATACGATGTTAATAACATTGATTGAGACTTCCATGTAAATGCAATCTCAGCCGTCTAGTTGACGATGGAGGGCTATTGCATTTGTGGGTTCTCTGGGTGAGGGCTTCTACCAGTATCCGTGCTATGACTGACAGAAAAGCTGCAGCCATCCATCATAAAATGGATGGCTGAGATTCCAAATTGAATGTGATTTGACTTTCCTTGAATGTCAGTCATGTCGTAACCTTCCTTGGTGATTACTTGCATAAAAAAATCGAAGATCTAAGCAGATATACGTCACTGTTTACACCTCATAAGGAGTGTTCCTAGACAAAGAGTGTATAAGAAGTGTCTCTTGGATTTAGACATGGCCGGTTTTGAACCTGCTCGACGGTTTCAATTTGAATTGAATCGGGGCAGAAACTGGTTGAAACCAAAATTGTTATAACTTGATCTGAAACCAAAGAGAACCCGGTTTGGTTCCAGTTCCAGCTTCTATGAAACTAGAACTGGAACCGACAATTCTAAACCTGTTGGATCCCAATTTAGTTCTGGTTCCTGGTTCCATACAAATCGAAACCATCCTTGTCTACTTGAATTATGATCTTCTTTAGTAAGTATGCTTAATCAATGCTGGTTCTTAAATCAATAAAATCTGACATTAGATGATATATGTGTAAGGTACGAAATGCGCACACCCTGTAGCTAGCAGTTAATTTTCAGACCTTAAAGAAAAATATTGATATGATTCAACAATACAAAAGTAAAGGATGTTGCATAACATCAACATGCTAGAGTTCGCTTTGAATCCAACCATATGGATGCATTTTATATTATTTATTTTATATGTAATTAGGAAGTTTTATCAAGTTTGAATGCACTACAAGATTGATTTTAGCATGATCAACCAATGACAGTTCATGAAAGATGTTATTGGTTCACTATTACAGCTTGAGATTAGATTGATATAAATGAAGGGCATTCTATTTGCCTGACACTTGCACTTGGGAAGGTTATCTTGTGAATCTGGTCCTTTTGCTGCAAGTGAAGAGGTATTCTGCCCATCGGTGAAACAGGCTACTTGTATTGAGATTCAGCCTCTTGTCGCATCTATTCATCCCTTTTTTTTTAACTTTCCTCCATCAAATAATTTCAAGTCAACTTGCAAAAGAAAGGGGGTTTTTGTTTCATGGAGCAAATTTTTGAAGATAACATGGCTAAATCACACGCAATAGGGGTTTTCATCTCATGCCATAGGCTATGCAATTGTTGCACAATGGAATGAACACCTTGAATGGCATGGTGATCCCACTTCTACAAGTCGCTCAGAAGCAAAGGTGTTAGAGGGCACTAACCTCCGCCCTAGAGAAGATAAGACGAGCTTGGGTCTTTGAGAATCTGTCTAGACATACCACAAAGAGGATTGGTCACAATCGAGACACTAACGGCTTTTTAGGACTCCTCCAAAGCTTTCTTAAGTTCTTACGAACTTTCAGAGCAAATCAGATCAAAACCTAAAGAACATCTTGAGTTGGGATCACCTTAGGATGAAAATTGAGTTGGTTTAAGGTAACTTGGTAGGGTTGTAGTATTTTTGTTGTATCTCTTTCGATTCAGCTCAAATTAATATGATTCTTGATATGTTGGAAAATAAACATATAATACTATCCAACAAACTAAAATTTGGTCATTTCTTGTAAGAATAGGATTTTTAGTGAATCTAATCTTATCATGATCTAGTTGGCAGCTTGGTTACAAGCCTCCTAACAGAGTTTTTTGTTTTTTCTATAATTCTCTCGTCTAAATTGCGATTTGTATTATACTTGATTTATCAAAAAGAAGAAATGGAGTTCTTTCTAAATAATAAAAATTTATTGTTTTTGACTAAAATCAGGTGAGTTATAGCATTTTTTTAAGGTGTACTCAATTGACAGAGACATTGAGGAACTTCTAATAAGGTGAGATTGTTTTCTCTATATTTTAGTTTTGAACTCGAGTGGTTCTTACCTCTTAGAGAGTAAATGAGATAAACTTTTCATATATTCATGAATCACGAGAATCTTACCGAAATCGGGTTTTTGACAAATTTCAGAATTTGGGGTTAAATTTCTACTAGGTTGATAGTTGGTCATTTCAATAAGTGACTCAATGCAGAAGACCAAACTCACAGAGAAATTGAAGGAGAACTGAAAGAAAAATTTGTTAACTAAAAGAGAGAGGCTACAACTATGGATTATAAAAGGAAAACAATAGAAAGAAAGAAACAAGCTGATGATATATGTCTAATTGATGATTCTTATAAGATGAGAAGCTACCTCCTTTTATAACTGATCATGAGTTGGTTTGAGATTATTTTTTGCTTCTTTATATGACTAGTTGGCTTTTCCAGATCTCGGATATTGGGTCATATCCCATGTCTAATTTTAGAAGGTAGCTCTTTGAATCTATTAATAGAACATTAGTTTTACCTTAGTGATATTAGAATGCGAGCAATTACTCTTGGAAATAGCTCCTCAAATCTAATAGGATCAACAACCTCATTAATTAAAATTCTTCATAGCCATAATAAACCAACTCAAGATCATTGATAGATTCGTTGCTAACCGTTTCTGCAAAGTCATCGCAATCATATACAAAATCATCGATACATTATTTGGCCTTTCATTCTTTATCGTCTATTGATTCAATATGTTCAGCTGACTCTCTATCATTAATTGATATTATGTCGAGAGTTGAATCAATAATGATGTGCTGTCAGCCAAATCTGCAGTGGATTTAACATCAACCAAACTTGTATCAATTGCTTAGCAACTCGGTTGAGGCAGAAGACTAGGTGGGTTGATGGCTTGATTTAACATCAACCAAACTTAATAACATTGTGTGCATGACCGGTTATTTATAGAGAGGGAGAGAGATTAGTACATGCACATATGAATAAATGCTTACACATTCTCAAAAATCTCAATCATTTGACCTTAAAGATCAATATGTGAGATCTTTGAGTGAAAATGCAAACTTATATAGGACACATTTATTGTGCTTACAAAAAGTACCAACATACTTTTTTGCTTTTCAAATTTGAATTTAAATTGCTCATCAAAAGGTTGAGATTTAAAATCAAGTTTAAGAATGAATTGATTGGTGTGCACATGGACTATGCTCTCTCTCTCTCTCTCTCTCTCTCTCTCTCTCTCTCTCTCTCTCTCTCTCTGTGTGTGTGTGTATATATATTCTATAATACTAAAGTGATTCATATATTTTTATACCAAATAGAATCTAACTAGTGTGTGTGTGCCAAAAATGACCTTATTAGATTGCCATATTGTTGAACTCTGGTCTCATATGTACCCAAAACGCGTTCGGTTGCTTTATAATTCGAGTCAAATAAATAAAAACATGGAATTTTGCTAGGGCACCCGGCTGTGCGATCCAGAAAACTTCTGTGGGGCCAATAGCACACAATGATATCGTGGGCTTTTTATTCCATTTGAAGGCTATACCGCAGACTGTTATAAATAGCCACATTGAATCATGCATGGGCTACACATTGTAAGGGTAGATCGAATAGCTGCAGATGGATTCAGCTGCAACTTATAATTTTGGTTTAATTTTCCTATTTTCAGTGATGTGAATGATTCACCTCATCTCAATGTAGATCTTCTGCTGGCTTTGGGTTGCAAATATGAGCTCTTGGCTCATATTTCTCAAAACTTCAACTATCAAAACCTTAAAAAAAATTATGATTGAATCGAAGATACTTTTGATTGAAATGATAGTTTTTATACTTTAAGGCGTACCCCTAAATAAGGACTTGAGGTTTGAGACATTAATCAATTGGAGACTTGAGGTTTTAATTGTTAATGTCATAGAGGTACTTATTTGATTACTATCATTAGTCATGAGGTCTTTAATTGACTAATTGTTGAAACTTGAGGTTCCTTTTTTCACGAAAAAGTAAAGTCTCAAATTGTAAAATTTACCCTTTCCATAACTGAGGACAAAGAGTCTTTTATTTACAATTTTTACAAAAGTACTCTATGATTTTTATTATTTTATACTTTGAGACCTACATGTTAAATAATCAACTAGAGATATGAGGTTTTAATTGTTAATATAATAGAGCTACTTATCTGATTAATATCATTAGTCATGGGGTCTTTATTTAACTAACGATGGAAACCTTTGATCCTTTTTCTGGAAAAAAATAAAATCTCAAATTGTAAATTTACCCTTTTCATAACTCAGTGAGGACAAAGAGTGTCTTTCATTTACATTTTTTACAAGGTGGGTAGTTAAATCTAACATATAAAACATTAGACAGTTATGTGTAATAGCCTATTGGTTTGCCCTGTTTCTGTAAATGTCTTCATTTATAGATCACACATCAGAATGAAGCAGTCTGGAAAACGCACTTACAATCCAAAGAACTAACCCTTCATACAAAGTGCAGAAAGCAAAGGCACTGAGGAGTAACGTCTTGCTCGCATTGCAAATCAGGACGCAGAGAAAAGGAAGAAGTAGATGAACCCCAAAGAGGCCCATGACTAGCATTACTATTGCAGGAGATGCCCGAGACGAGCTAACTGGAGCGGTGGCAGGAGAAGATGCAGGCGTTACCGCGATGGTAGAGACCAGCATCACCAGTGTCATCATCATGATGAGAACAATACCCTGCACTGTAGCCATTTACTCTGTGTGTGTGTGTGTGTGTGCAGATGGCCAATCTATCCAACTCCATGTGATAATTGCAGATGGCGGAACTAGTTAATCACCATTTGCAGCATGGATGGTATCACTGTAGGGTACAGGCATGTTCATGCATCTTTGCCTACGGTTCAAGTCGCCAACTGTCTATGTTTGTGGGTGCTGTGTGCCTGAATGAGAAAAGAATGAGACAGGCTTGTAATCAAGCTGCTGATGCATGTCTAAAATGCCAACAATTCAACATGGTACTGTATGTTTTCTTATTTGTATAATTATGAGCGACCATTTTATGATGTGGTAGTGGGAGTCATTGCTTCATGTACACAAAATTCAGCCAATATTTAACCCCTCAATGAAAGATCAACACAATTGAAACATAAACGAACGCGAGATGCCAGTCTAGTTTCCAACTTCTCCTTTTAGACTTGAAAAGGAGGCGTATTGTACTGGAGACAAGATCAAATTTCAGTAGCCATTTTTTTGTTATTAACAAAACAAAACCAACAAATAATTCTACGCACGGCACTTACGAGTGCACGGTCACACAGGCGTGCATGTGTTCGTGCAACCACTGTGCGTGTGAGTGTGCTTGTAAGTTTGTGAAGCCTAACATCCCAACAAGGAACATTTCAGCTAGGGTAACTCCAAACAACAATCAGCAATCAGAAAATGACTGAAATCAACATTGACCAGGAAATTTCGACTACATGTCCTGCTGATTGAAAACTATTTAGCATCAGTACATATGTTAAAACATGAAATACATGCTAATGATACATCAAATAATCACACTACCTTAATCCAATGCATATAGCTTTTACATATTAAACATGACAGAGCTCCCTCAAAACCATGTGGGCTGGCGAGGCAAATTCATATCACCCAACTCATAGTCATAAGGAGGCTGGTAGTATCCTTCATCCATGTCCCCAGCAGGTTGCATCACGTAGGCTTCCTCCTTGTTTCCACCAACTTCATCATTGTCATCATACTCATCATCCCCAGAGCATATAAGCTCATCTTCATCGTTCATATTTATACGTGTACCATGACTAGATCCAGACCTATCAACCATGTTTAGTTCATGCGGTTGTTCATGTGAAAACATTGATGGCTCCCCCTCAACTAACCATTCGTCGGTAGGATCTTCATGAAATATGCAATCCAAATTGATGGGGTTATAATATTTAGCATCCATATCAACCTGTCTGGCACGCAATCGCAAGTTATAATGCACATAAATCAACTTCTCTAGCTTTGTGGTTGTAAGCCTGTTCCTCCTCTTAGTATGGATCAAGTCGAACATGCTTCGGGTCCTCTCACAACCAGATGATGAGCAGGTTTGGCTGAGGACTTTTATAGCAATGTCTCGCAATTCAGGACAGTCCATGCTGTATGTCTCCCACCAAATGGCTGGAAGAAAGTAAATATCACAATCCACCGCTTGCATTTTTGTGCAGTGTGTGTGCGTGTGTGGAATGTAGCGAAGTGTAAAACAAAAATAGTGAATACCTGGGTCCATCTTTTTCCTGCTTCTAATAGCCAGGTCGCTCCCAAAATCTCCAAAGGCTTTTGAGTACTTGCTGACTGCCTAAAATTACAACAACAACAACAACTAAGCCTTTTCCCATACTAGACGGGGTCGGCTACATGGATTCTTTGTTTCCACAGATCCCTATCGTGTGCCATGTTAGCAGTTAACTCCCAATAAGCTAGATCATTCTTTTTGCTGACTGCCTAAAATTGGACGCAGAAAATTTATACAAAATTCAGAGTTCTCACAAAAGAAGTAGAGACAATACCTGATTCATTGCCTCTAATTGCGCCTCTGGATCAGGTTGTAACTTTTGTATGCATGCCTGCAAACCTCGTATAATCTCAGGGTGCCTTGTGAAGTCCTGATCATACCGTATTGCAGGGTTTAAATAATATCCTGGAAATTTCAACAGCAACGGATGAGCACACTTACAGAGATATACATGCAGACATGTACACTGAACACACCCACGGTAAGTTTATATTATATACCTGCAGCATGAAGGGGATGAGAAAGAATATCTACCCATTTAGCATCAATGATTCTCCATATAGACCGGTAAAATTTCCCCCCATTTGCGTCTCGGACTGCAAGCTTTGCACGATCCATGGCATCATAAATATATCCCATTGTGGGCTTCCCATCAGTATCTATTAGTTTGAGAACTTTTACAAGGGGTGATGTACAACGGACTGCATATTCAACTTTAGTCCAAAATTTCTGATCTGCCACCAACCTCTCTACCTGTTTCCCTTCTTTTAACTTGGCAAAGCTTGATTGTCTCCACTCTTCAGATATGAACATTTCAATTAGAGCTGCTTTTGCTGCACTTATACTCTCTAAAGTTAAATAACTGACAGCAGATCTTGTTACAGCTGACCGAATGAGTTCTCTACCCTCTGTAAACCTTCGCATGACACTTAACACCCAAGCATGATTATATATAAACTTTGTTATTTTCTTTCCCTGTTTTAAAGCATCAGAGACAGATCTCATACTCGAAATTTCTTTCAGTATCTCATCTATACAATATGCAGCACAAGGGGTCCAAAAGAGGTTTTTTCTCATCGCCATCAGACTTTTTGCTGCATCTGCATAATTGGCAGTATTTTTGGTAATGACCTGAACCACATTTTTCTCTCCAACCTCATCAATGACATCATTCAGTAATTCATACAGTAAATTCGGGTCATTGATCACATGGGAAGCATCCACTGATCTCACAAAAACCGTTTCTTTGGGGCAATAAGCAAGGAAGTTAACCAGTGTTCTTCCACTATTATCTGTCCAATCGTCCACCATGATTGAACATCCCGTTGTATTCCATGACAATTTCAGCTCTGATATGTAAACTTTACTCGTTTCTACCTCTTCATCTAAAAGTGGCCCACCAATCTCATATGGAGATGGAGGTCTGATTCCAGACCCATACTGTGCAATTATGTCAAGCATAGGCTGGAAATATGGGCTACTCGCTGCATGAAACGGAATGGCAGCATGATAGAAGAACTTTGAAATCGCCTTGCAGATCATTTTCCTTGCATCCTTGACTGAAGCGGTCTTCTGTTTTTGTTTTGAAGATTTCTGAATGATTGGATCTAGAGAGAGTGCTCCACTCAATCGTGATGAGGAACCTAGAGATGTTCGTGTGCGTAACGCAACCAAATTTAAAGCACCATCATCGCCCACCATTGTTTTCCCACGCTCTGACCTGCCTGAAAGGTCATCTTCAAAAGCAATCTGTCTAGCTACATCCATTCCTGTTTCCTCACCATCATCTTTCAAAACGATGTCCAAGTTACCGTTGTCTATAGCCTTCTCTGAGGAGTCTTGTTTTTGTTGTCTTTCTAATTTCTTTCCTGCTATATACTCTCTCATCTCCCTGCTAACTGTAGGTGGGACCCGAGTGCATCCCTTACATTCACCTTTAAGCTTCGCAATATGTTGCTTGAAACGACTTATCCCACCATGTATTTCACGTTGACAAAAATTGCAACGTACAAATGACCTATCTGTCTCAGAGATCCTTGAACAATACTGCCAACCCAGATCCTTCTGTCGCGTCATTTTAGATTCAGTCTTACGACCTATCAAGAACAAATTATAATGCGATTATTGGTAACAGGAAAACAAGCAAGCCCATACAAGAAGCATTCATAATGAGGTGTAACCACATAAATATACGTTTGCAGATAAGGTACCAATTTCTTATGCTCTGCAACACTTCTTTCCCAATTTCTCCAATTCTCAGTTTATGTCAAGCTGTCAAAACTTAAGTAAACACAACAAAGTGAGAGATCAGCAAAGGGTATGTCTCACTAAGACACTCCAATCAAAACTTTAAAAGAATGAGAGGTTTACATATGACGTTCGTTGATTTACAGAAATCTTAGAATGAAAAAAAAAACAAAACAAAGAAGCTAATTCATCAGCATTAAAGAGCAAATAGTTTTATCAACCTGCATTCTTATTTACATACAATGTTTTGCCATACTTTTGGTAGATTCAGCATCCAAACACTCAGGTACTGATTTTCTCTAAATCCAAAAGAGATGTGCTTTTTTGTTCCTCTAGAGTTTGTCTCTTTACATCTAAAGGTTTCCCAACAAGCTATGGCTCCACTAGCAGAACCTTCAAGTTGAAAATCACAAGTTTGATGCCAGTGGCTATGCATATCTGGTAGTGGGTCTGCCTAACCCCAGATTGTCAATAAATTGGGGGTCTTCCTCTAGTTGTTCACAATGATCATTTCTAAACATGTCCCAAGGATGTTAGAATTACAAAAGAAGACCAAAAGCAAAATATAGAAAAGAAGATCAGTGCTGGAAATGTGGGACATAACGGAATTATCTAAAAGAATAAAAGGCATCAATAGAACCCTGAGTAGAAACGTACTGCATGGCGTCATAGTTTTTTGAGTTGTGGGATTGGTTAAAAGTTGTAGAGATATGTTACACCAACTAATCTAGAGGAAGATTCTGGAGAGTCAACAAGAACCATCCCTCTATATGCCAAACTGATGGATAGGAATAAGCTTTTCGAGGATGTCCTAGCCCCTATAAGATTGCTCACTTCTCTTTTGCATTACAACCTTTACCACAACGATGCTGTCCATAGATCAAATTTGTTCGTGGATTGGATTTCACTTGACTGTCTACGGCTCCTTTGCGTGTGCTAGGGGTAGAAGTTTTGTATAAATGTATCGCCATGTTATTAAGTATTTTTTTTTATTTAAGTTCTTTTCTCTATAAGAGGTGGAATAGAATAACCCGGTTGAAGCGTAATGATCATACGTCTGTAATATTTCAAGGATCCATATGAAAATGCTGGACAATCAACAGAGTTTTGAATGCTTGGTTTGGTTCACTTCTTTCTCTTGAAGTTGAAGGAAAGTGCGATAGCTATTGGTTCTCCCAAGAGCCTCTTTCTTCCTCTTCATTTCCTTCTTATTGCAGTCAACACCTTTATCTTCTCCATTCCGCACCTTCTTCCTGAGACACCTGCAGCACCTCAATGTGGACCACCTACAACCACCACTTTTCTAATTTACAATTTGGTGTTCAAAGCCCATAACCACCAACCGCCTTAGTCTCCATACAACTACCTGCTTCATAACTAGCTGTTTATCGTGAGACCTACCGCTGAAAAAGGCCACTAGTGTCCCTTACCCCCATCATCGTAGCTGCATTCCCCTGCTCAGACAAAATCCATGCTTCAAACTTCTACCAAAATTTCAGCTTGTCGTTGTTCCTACAACCAAGTAAAGAGCATCCAACTACTGTCTGCCTACCAGAAGTTGCCTGCCTGAAACTGCCTCTGCTACTGATGCCTGAACTGCTGAGAAAACCCATCTCTGCCACCAGACAGCCTACCCCGACCCTATACCACTTCCTTATCTGCAATCAACCACTATTGCTGCTTCTGAGCAGCTGACACAAAGTTCAGCCACAAACTGGTCTTCCACCACCTAATTGCTCTATGTCTCAACCCAAAAGTCCACCAAAAAGCTCCCATGAACACCAACTCTCCCTTCCTCTTACTGCCAACGAGAACCAGTTAGAAAAAGCATCACCGCCGACCTCTTCATTGTGATCCACCTTTGCCAGTCTCACTTCCGCCCCACCCCTAGTATGGCCACCTAGCTAAGCCTGCTCAACCCACCAAAGTCACCATTGGCACTAACCCTTTGTTGCCAAACATCCTGAGTTTATCAAGCATTCACTGTAGCAAATCCTTTTTGGGTTGGATTCACCACATATCCTAACCTAGACCCATTTGCCAGGCCCATTTCTGATCGGGCTGAAACCCAGTCATCCCTGGTCCAGATCCTGTAGAATTACATATTGCTGGAAAGCCCTTTCCAAGAATGCCAATTTCAAGCATAATCCTGCTTCTGCAATCTGAAGCAACATGGTTTTCATGTATGACTGGGAAATGAAGACTTGAAAGCCAATCTCGAGGCCAAAACTGCAAGTACCATAACAAGAAAAGCCAAAGGCATGCCATTAATGTTGTAGTTCACTAAACAAGAACAACTAAGCCTTTTCCCATACTAGATGGGTCAGCTATATGGATACTTTGTTTCCCCACAGCCCTATCATAATTTGTAGAATCCATGGTAAATAAGTCCTACAAAGATTTACACTGGCTGCCGGAAGCCTAATACAACCCTCCTCCTTTATCCGGACTTGGGACTGGCCATGCAAGGGTGATCCCTTACATGGGCGGAGTTTGTACTTCACTAAACAATTAATCAAATCTTTTTTTCTTCAATAAGCTTTAAGAGGAAAGGAACTCCTAAAATGACCTGAGATTTCTTTCTATCCATACAGATCTCCAAGTGGAAGCAGTTCAATGCTTCTACACAAAGCGCCGCCTCTTACTCCTTTTTAAATTCATTGAGCCTAATAGGAAGCCTCGCCAGTAAGAAGCCAAAAGGCCCTTCTAAACAGATCTTTTAAGAAATCATGAAACAAAAAGAGGTGAGCAGCAATTTCCTCTTTTTTCAGGCAGAAAGGGCACATGGTATCCAGAGAAAATCCTTTATATTTCAACTAAGAATGCATGTTAAGCTCTCAAGAAAAAGTATCCATACCAAAGTCCTAGCCTGTTGTGGGAAGTAAGGACACCAGATTTGTTGCACAATACATACTAAAAGTACTTGAAAGTTGAAAGAGAACAGTTGCATTGCAGGAAGAAAGAAATAAAGACACCAGTTTGTGCCATTTAGGAAATTAAGTCATATTTCTGTTTTCAGTTTCGACTTCATGCTTCTTTTTATTGAGAAAACACCAAATTGTTCTTATGAAATCAGTAACCTGATGACCTTTTATAGTCAAACTATTCAGGTTTTTATCACTTCTGCTAATTTTGGTGAATTAAAAGCTTTGTCACAATCATGGTTTGAAATTTGAATAGATGTCGCTACTCTCTGTTGCTTTTTGTCTAAGTTTGCACTTACAGATTATTTCAAGTGTTGGCATTTTTTGACGTTGTAAAAACACTGATATTTGCATCTCCGTAGTTCAAGTGGTCTTATCCACATTATGATTATTATTTTCACGTTTTATTTTTTCTGCTGGTTTACCAATAGCTATTTGATTGATTATTTTGGTGAACGCTTTTTGAAGTTGGTGATTATTACATAAGTTCAACATGTGACAGTTCATTCCTAGTAATGTAATAACGGGGTGCTACAACACACTGCATGAGAACATGCTAAGCTACATGTTCGCATGATACACAGCACTGACATCCTAAACCAAGTCACCATGGGATATCAATAGTTGCCAGTCTAATCAAACCAAAATCAAGCCTTTGACCACAATAACTGGGCTACCAGTTGTTAAATTATAAATTATAGTCATAGTTCTAGTCAACTAAACAGCCTCAAGATGGTTTATATCTTTTACTTCAAGATTAAAAGCATACAACTACATAGGTACATCTTAATCATACTAAATATATGAGATTTCGCATGGGTGTTAGTATGTCTTTTTATATGCTTACATATTATACCAAAACAAAAACAATAATCAAGCCTTCCCCCATACTAAGTGGGATCAGCTGGCTACAAGGATTCACAGTTGCCACTATGCTCTAGATCTTGTCTCATGTCAGCATCTTACCCAAAAAAGCAATATCAGTTTTTATTACTTTAACTACACCCGGAGACTTTTTTGTACCTCTTTTGAAGTGTTTCACCATCCATTTTAAAATACCTTCTCACCTGAAATCAATCCGGCCACCTCCTCAGGTGTCCAGCACTCCATACCACCTTAAGTGTACCTCACTTATTGTATCTTTCATTGGTATCACACAAACATTATTTTGAATAACATTTAACAACTTAGTGATGCTCTGTCAACGTCCAGTAGCAAACTTCTTAGGTTGCCCAATACTTGGAAGCCTTCTTGACAGCTGATGATTCATCTGTTTCAGCTTCTGCTACTGTTATCCGCATAAATATCATGCAGATTAACATGCTAGAAATTTCAAGATCAGACATTTGTTTAATTTGAATACAGTCCTACTGGAATGGACTTCATCAAGCATCCAATATTAGTGACTACAGATGCCAACACCTATACACATCAGAACTAGTGAGAAAAATGGAATCTAGGAAGTGACTTGGGAAATCATGCATATATGGATGTGAAAAGCTCAGGCTCAGGTGAGATTAGGATTACTCAATCCAATTCAATCAGGTTTTTCTCAATCAAATTAAGACTTGAAACTGTATTAGACACAATGAATCTCAATTTAGTAAGACAGATGTGCTTCATATCCAGCTGCCAAATTACATCTTAGATTCTGGACATGATGCAAAATGCACATAGGAAATTCAATATAAATAGGTTGGATCCAATCCGGCTATCCCAGTTCCAGATAAGGATTTCAGGTGTATTCCCGTCCAAACTGACCCACTAATATCCCTAAAGATAGAACAATATTTGGCTTAATTCAGAAATGAAACTTCATTAGATCTCCATAAGTGAAACATAAGAGTGGAAAAGAACTATGAGAATCTACTATTTTTAATTGAAAGGCTATAGTCCATGGAAGACTCCAAAGAAGGATTAGAAGTTGTGGATGATATAGAAAAATTAAAACTTCAATGTTTTAAAAATGAGCATTCTTGTCCAGTTAAGTATAATCCCAGCATGACAGTATCCACCATTGCCAAGAAACTATAAGATGTTCCTGTGCTACCACATCTTAAACCGTTATGGAGTGTCTGTTTCCACCCAAAGCTGCGGAAAAGTATGTCTCAATTGAAACAGTTCTTTTTTCCACTTCAACCAACATCACCAAAAGAAGGTGTCAGTAAGCCCTGTCTCACCAAATGTAAAACTTCAGTTCTCAAATCGCATTCCCCCAAGGAGAAGCATTTTTCCATGATGCTCACATCTAAAAGGGAAGTTGCTTCCTACTTGGGTTAATGAAAGTTGAAACAACCATGCCCTGAAAGGAGATCCTTGAGGCAAAAACGTGAGGGCATTCCACAAGAATTGGAGAAATTGAACTCCCATCTTCATATTCAGATGGAATCAGTATATATTATGAGAACAAGTCACACAGTGACTTGTTGATTTGCCTTCCATTGTACACAATGTAAATAGTGGTTAGACTTGAACTCAAGCCAATGTTTAGGATTTGAATATTTTCTTATGCAGTATAGCTCTATAAGAACTTCAACAAAGATATAAATTTAGCTTGCAAACCAAAACAAGAATTAGCTTGGTTTGCAAAGTTTGAAAATTTTGCATAACTCATGCTGACCCAGAGAAAGTTGTGTGAATCAATTCACAAGCTGAATAGATGTGCCACACAAACCACACCCAATCATCTCCTTTCAAATTGGAAGAACAGACATGTAATATTTATTATTTATACCGGACTCAAATGATCAATTAGTTTGAAGTTGTGATATAGTCAGTGTTGTGTATTATGTATTGTATGATACAGTCCATACCATATCGTATCAAAGGAAATTTCAAGATGAAACAGGGCCTCTATCGAGCCAGGCAAGTGTATCGTATAGTATCGTGCAATACGGCGAAAGAGTCTCTACTCTCTATCACTAATACTGGTCCAGCGCATGAGCTGAACCCTAATTTTTGTGAACTTAAAGTCTTTTTTCCTTCATTTTTATATAAGATCTACACTTATATGAAGGAAGATTTTGCCACTTGACTTACAAAACTACACTTTCTCAGCCGCATGAGTGCAATTTATTCACGTTTTGAGATATAAACTTTGTTTTCTTTTATTTTTCATAATTTTTATTACACTTCTTGTATGAATCATTGTTTTCCTTTATTTCACACTCACGTAGACACACACACACACACACACACATATATATATATACCTTATTTTCCTTTCCTTTGATTTAACAATAGACTAGATCAATTGGTTCATTATTTTTCATTGTTGGTTACCTTATTTATTTGTTTATACCATGAACTTATGAATATTATTAGTTAATAACAATTTAATATAGCCTACGTAGGTATTTACTAATTACTACCTTATTAAATAATTTAAATAAGTCATATACTATTGTTTTAATACAATGCTAAAATTTGTCCTACTTATTTTGACTCATAACAATTATTAGAAATTTTCTTATTTTTCTGTTTTTCTTGATCTTTAAAAGTATTTTTTTAAATTCACGATATGTTATGATACAGTAAAAGCAAGCTGGTGGAAAGCGAACCTAAAGATAGAGAGAGTTTTCTCATCGACAAAGCTTTGAGGCGGATAAAGAACAATCCAAAAAAAACTGTATGTTGCCTGTTGTCTACGAAAATCTATTTTGCAACCCATAAATCAGTATCAAACATACGTATCTGACTAGGTGCACCCGAAAGGGCATCTTCCATCAGCATAATTTTACATGATCTCCTAATTAACAAAAATAGATAGCAGATCAAGCCTCAGTTGCACTAACAAGATCAGCCCTAAGGAGCTGTCTGAGGTGCACTTAATGACCAATAAGTAGCCAAACTAGATTTAACACCACATAAATGATTCACGAATAGAAGAAGCAGAACAAGCATAATCTACCAACATAACAAACATATGAACTACTCAGCCATCTCCTCCGAGACGCAAAAGGTGCATCTGTTCATCCTAAAACCCGCATTAAACCCAATATCAACACCAAAGATCTCACTTTGGCTTGATGGGCTTCTTCAAGTGATCAACGTGAACCAAAACAAAGCAAAAGCAAAACAAAATTGGCCCCAAAATTATAGTCACCCTCCCACAAAACCACGAAACAACGACCCATCAAATCCTACGAAACGGTCTCCTCTCAAACGACCAGCAAAGAAAATGTGGAAGATAGACTTCTGGGTGTCGCCAACAACTAACGAATAACCAACGACAAGAAGAGAAGAGCGCGAAATTTAAAGGGAGAAAAACAAGGAACGGTGAGAAAAGAATGACAAAGAACCGGACCGTAGCCATAGATCGAATCTTCCTTGAGGATCTTCGAATTGGGACGCGTGAGGTTCGAACCGGAAGGAGATGGCTTCCTCTCCCTCAGACCCCGCATCTCCATGAACGAATCGCCTCCACAGCTTCTGCAGAAACCCTTCAAACCGATATATCGGAACCCTCACAAGTCAACTCACCGATATAGCCGATTTTTTCCCTTTTTCCCCTTCATTTTCATAATTGTCTTTTAAGAGAAAAACTTTTCAAACCCTGACCGTCGATGCTGGTGGGATTCTTGCTCTTGCTGGATATTTCATCTTCCGGTAAAGACTATTATTTTCTTCAATTTTGGTGTTAGGTTTCCAACCACACCCAGGACCAATTGTGACTGAAACGGTTTTGAAACTTTTAACCAAACCGGCCTTTATGCGAAATGAGGGGGGGTGAGTTTTTTTGAATTCTTTAATGCTTTTTTTTTCACAAGAGGAGACTGAAGCCTAACACACATCCATCGTCAAACTCCCCACCAACAACAATGTCCTAGAGCGCCCTACCTTTGAGTTAATACTCTCGGTACTAATTCTTTAATGCTTCTTATGTATAAGACATGTCTGCATGCAGCCACTTTATGTGGGTCTCCGGTTGTTGTCGAAGTCCAGAGCTCATCCCTACACCAAGCAGGGCTGGTCGGCTAGGTTCATCAAATTTTTTTTCTAAACCACGAGTTTTAGAAGGCTACAAGGACAGCAAACCAATCAGCTTCTAGCTTGATTGGCCTGCTATTGGGTCATGAGTGAAGGTTTTTTTCCATTCATACGGCTAAGAGCTTGAGACCTTGTTGAAGGGCAATGGCGAATCTAGAAATTCAAGCAGGGCGAAACGGATAGATTACGGAACAGTTTTGGATGGGGCGAAGAATGTTTGAAGCTTAGTTTTGCTTTTGAATTCTAAATTTTAGGTGGGACGGATTTCTCACCTCAGCTAAATGTAGATTATCAGTGCTTAAGGAAAACAAGTATCAAACCACTTGAACCAACTAATTGTGGTTGCACTTGTGATAGCGGACGGTGGTGGTGATGGTTGGTAGGAATCATAGCAGTAGAGGAAAGCGGTGATGGGTGTTGGTGGCAGCAGATAGTGGTGGAGGTAATGATAAATAAGAAAAGCACCATATGTACGTGGTTTTTGTCCTATTTTTCGACAACTTATCCATCATAAATTCTTCATTAAATTCACAATAAACTTGATATTATTTTCAAAAGAAAATTAGTGCTAAAACAACATAAAGCCGCATTCCCAGCACTTGCATGATATTGGCCAAAACCTTCACAGTTGGTGTGAAGATGAACATGAAGTCTCTCTTCCATGTTGGGTCATGAAGACCACTAAATCAAGCTTCACAATTAACTATTTGACACTTAGATATCCAAATACATCTATTGCTAACAGTGGCGGATTAGGTGGGGCTAATGCCTCATGAATCTATTTAACAGGGAGTGAACTATGTATTTCAATCATGCAAATTTTATGTTTATATTTCAAATTTAAGGGGGCCGCCACCCCACCTCCTCTCTATGTAGATCCACCACCGATTGCTGATCTGCACTCAAGGTGTTAGCCAGTCTGGCAGGCCTCTTGGCTCCACAACATACAGGATGTGCATGCATGTCTTCAGCATCCCATTGTAACCAAATATAAAACCCATTGCTAATATGTCCGTCCAAGGTTGCACCTCTCACCTCCCAAAAAAGAATCAAGTAAATCTGTCAATTTTCAAGAACAAGAAAACCGTCGGTTAGAATGTCAAAACCTATGTATTCCTAAGGTCCTTAGGATACCATAGCTAAGCCTTTTACCACATTAGGTGGAGTCGGCTAGGGGTGTAACTCGATGATTTCTGAAAAGACCGCCTATCCTAATACTATTTTTGCCAAGCATGCTTTACTTGGGAGTTCATATGAGAACCGGTAAATTTATGTTGTAAATGTCACACTCCTTTTAATTGATAAGAACACAATCTTCCCCATTTATCCAATCCTGAGACCAACCATACAAGAATGATTCCTTCCATGGGCCGATTACATGGTGGGGCGATCAAGGCATTGTATCAAGGGTACCATGGTGGCAATCTTAATGGAACCTACCCTGGATTTTTCTTTTTTTGGTTACAAGAAGCGTAAGAGATATATGTATGTATATCTTAAGTAATCATCGATGAAAGTTATGAAATAGACATTTACTTGATGAGGTCTTACTCTAAAGGATCCACATAAATCAATATGAATAATTTCTAGCAGGATTATTACTCTTGTATATAGGCTTCACACTATTAAAAGTATTTTTTTGAAAAATAGGCAATAAGTAAAAGTTGGATAATTTCCTCAACTTTTCTAGACTTATGTGTCCTAGGCATTTATGCCATACATTCACTTCTATATTTAAGGCACTATCAATATAAACAGAAGAATTGTCATTTATATTTAACTTGACAATCCTTGTTCAACATCAAACAATCCTAAAAAGGCTATCCTTCCACGCTTCCTTATGATTATCTTACTAGGGACAAACCTGACTTCATAACCCTTTTTAATTAGGGCAGGGACTGAAGATGAATCAATAGTCTGTCGATAAGTCAAATTATCGGTAAACTCATCTAAATCTATTGAATTGCACACTTATTCTTCAAGGTAAGTGTGATAATCCTTTAAGTAGGACGGTGTGAACCTATGTCAAGTTAAGGTTTTAGTTTATTTAGGAAGATCATTTATGGGTTCAAATGATGATGGATCTAGGTCTACTAGATCATCAATATACTCATCATTATTTTTAAGGATGTCATTCTTAGTCTCCTCTAAAAATTTAGAATCCTTGTTTTCTATTAATCCATGGTCCTTATAATAAAACTGATATCCTTTAGAGCCTTTAGGATATCTGATGAATACACATCTCAAGGACATATTCTCTAGCTTATCTCTAGACTGGTCAAAAATATTTACATGAGTGATAGATCTCACCTCTTGAGATGACCTAGGTTTGGTCTTTTCTCAAACCATATCTCATATGGTATAAAGAATACAACTTTACACGGTACTCTATTGAGTATATATATAGTTGTACTTATCAATTCTCTCCAAAATACTCTTGGTAAAGAAGTATCTATTAGCATAGACCTTGTCATATTGAGTAAGGACTTGCTATATCTTTCTGCTACATCATTTTGTTGAGGTATCTTGGAATTGTATTTTGCTTTGTAATACCAAAGTTTTTACTGAATTCTAAAAATTTTATAGAGGTGTACTGTAACGCTTAAGCGTTACTGCACAGGCTGTGCAGTAACGCACAGCTTGGAACACGAAGGACCTTTAAAAGGGCCCTTCACAGTAGATTGTCCAGGGAGTTGGGGCAGCCTCGAACCAGCCGAAAAACGAGAGGAATCGGTCGGAATCCGGTAAGTTGACTTATTTTTCAGATTTTCGTTTTTTTTTTCCTGATTTTTGATGAAAAACTTGTTGAAAATCATCGTTTTGGGCTTGGATTAAAGGTTTGAGGTAGAACTAAGCATTTTGGTGGGGTAGGTAGGCAATGGTGTCGATTTGGCCGGAAAACGGTTGTGATTCGCCGGAAACCGACGATGATGTTGCAAAAAAAAAAAAAAAAAAAACTTTTGGGAATGTCCCTCATTTCCATGTCATGTCGTGTCTGGATTGTCATGAACCGATACTGATTCGTGTCGTGTCCTCGTGTCGCGTATTAAGAACCAGTTCTGTGTCAAAATAGGTTCTGTGTCAGAAACGGGTCCAGTTTGGGTTGTGTCTTGAAATGGGTTTCCGGGTTAAGAATAAGACCTGTGTCAATAGTTAAAGGTTCTCTATTGACACAATGACACAAGCTACCTATTGTGTCACTCATTCGGATCAGATATGAAATTGGGTATCGATTTGGATCTCGGATAGCTTAAACGGATCCAAATTGGGGTTTGGGATCCGATTCGGATATAGTTTGTTTCGTTAGACTTATAGTTAAATAAATTTTAATGTTTCAATTATTTGTAATTGTTTAGAGATTAAAATTGGAGGATTTGGTGGTGATAAGAGTGGCCCAGCAGTTTGGGAACTGGATCTTAGCGCTCCTTCAGGTAGGGGGTTATGCATTCTTTTACAGAACCATGCTAGAAGTGATTTTACTGTTTTAGAAAGATTTCAATGTGCATGATTGATAATTGTTTTATTGAAGTTTGTGAAATGTTATTCGCAATTATGGGTTATTTGATATGCCTTTTAAATAGAACATGTTTATGACACTGTTTGATAAAGAACATGTTTTGATATGCATGTGTTGTGTGAACATGGTATTTAAATGTTGTGTGGATATGAGTTTGATTTGGATATTCGTGGATCTGGATATGATTTGTGAATGTGATGAACTGTAATTGGTTTTAGAAATGTAATGATGTGTGAATATACGAGCCGTACTTGTGTGGTTTGTGTGGGGTCTCTAGAGACTTGCAGGTCCCTCGGGCGATCCGGCTTGGGGCGAATACAGGGTGTGTTCTCGGGCACTCTGCCGTGAGAGTCGGCGTGGTTACCATCGTGGACGGGGTTACCGAGGTCACGTTAGGGAGGGCCGGACGACTCCCGTGGCCTTTGGGGCAGACACAGTATGGGTTGTAATTATCGAAACTAATGATGTGTGTGCGTGTGTGCGTACGAATTTGAGATTATGATTTCAAGGTAAATATGTTTGTTATGAAATGATTGTGAAACTATGCATGCTTTTAGTATGTTTTCTGTTTAAAGATGTTTAACCTCCCTACTGAGCTATGTATAGGAGCTCACCCTATTGTTTTACAGCTCATCCTGAAGCTAGCACTTCGAAGGCACACGGAGCAGAGTAGGAGTTTGATAGAGCAGCATTTTTATTTTAGATGGTATGATAAGTGTTGAATAATTTAGAAAGTCTTTTATTCAGGGTTATTGTTAGGTGAGCCCCGCACCATTTTGGACGTGTTGTTTAGAACTTCGATATGAATATATTTCTTGAGTTTGAATTAAATTGGTATTGTATTTGTTTAATGCTCACCATCACGCCCATGTGAGAAGCGGCCACGTGGCATCGGCTCGGGCCGGGTCGTGGTCGCGACCCGTGCGGGTGTGACATGTACTCTCTACCTCTATCTGAAATCAAGACTTTAATTATATATCTCAATTGATTCTCAACTTACTGCTTATATTTTTTAAATGCTTCAAGTGCTTTAGATTTATACTCAAGAGAACAACACTGCCACAATAAGCAAACCATAATTTTTTTGCAGGAAAATTCATAATTATGATGCAATAGAAACAATTTACAGCTTGTATTTTAACACTTAATATAATTAGATTCACACAATAACACTAGTTATTATGAAATCAAGGCTCGCTTGTTGGTAAGGCCACTAAGCCAACCACCTTAGGCCTCGATACTTGAAACTTATGGTGGTATCAATTTTCTAGGGCCCTAAAATTTTAGAAATAATTTTTGCCCCAAATTTAGTACGTCATATTTAGTAACTAATCTTCCCGATAAGAAGTTATGAGAAACTGGATGGTAAAAAATGTTAAAAAAGATAGAGAAAGATCATAAAAGTATTAAAAATAAACAATAAAAAATAATATAACTTATTTAGAGTTAGATCGAGCTCATTCTCTGTAATTTCTTCCATCTAGCCGAATATTTATAATTTGGTATGGTTCCATTTTTTGATCATTTCTATACACAGCTGACAATGATTCTTTTTTCAACTTTCCTTCCATATTGATTCACACTTGTTTGAAACTGAGATTCCTTCTTTCAAATACTTTGATTGAAGATAGTTGCAACACTAATATTTCCACTAATCTTCTTGATATTAAATTAGTTTGTTTGCTTATGAAGTTTGTTGCAATGTTTCTTTATACACTAATTTGATCTATGATGCTTCCACTTGCAGGTCACAGTTGAATATGTGATACAAGAATCAAAAACCTGATTAGATTTGTTGTTGACTTGATCAGCCACTCAATTATCAACTTACGGCAGCAATCTGTTTGATGATTTATGTTATCAGACGTGCACTCTTCCAAACGCAATCAACCTATTTGACTTGATCAATAACTTAATTATCAGCGGCAATCACCAGGCGTGCACTCTTTCAGACACAATCAACAATAGATAAATTATGTTATCAGTGGCAGCAACCCAAACAATTTCTGATATGATTTGTGATTCACGAAAAATCACTATAATCACATGATCTTCGTGATCTCCAACTTTATTTATTATACGGCAATCAACAATACTTGATTTGATTTGTGATTCAAGAAATTCACAAACCAGTCTTTTCCAGACGTGCACTTTTTTCATCAATCTTCGAAAAAACTAACCAATACACTTATTGTTGTATTTCTCCAAGGATAATCGACCTCGGTTGGCCACTAAATCTTCATAGAAGGCTCTGATACCATGAAGATTTCATTCAACGAATTTCATTGAAGAAAAATGGCATTCAACGCAATCTTGAATTGTGATAGATTCGACACCTTCTCTTGGTTACCGTCTGGTTCTTTTTTCTTAAAATTAGTTACAACCCTAATCACAATGAGATTTTATACTAATCCTATTCTAACTTAAAAGATACAAATACCCCTAAATACAGGACACAGTTTCCAATGGATTTGATCCGATCCATTGAGTCTAAACACAACATTCTTAAACATTTTAAAATGAAATACACTACCAATACATATTTAAAGCATAACATTAAAACATAAACTCTACACTAACAACACAGAATCTGCTATGTATTGAGGTACAAATTGCATCTGATGTGTGTTAAGCAGATCTGAACACAAACTGTCAGATGAAAAAAAAACATATTGTATGAGGAATACATATTGAAGAATCAACCTCGCAAGGTACACATTTTTGCTTTTTTGTCCAAATATTTGTTGCATATTGTATCGTGTGACATCACTGCATATTGCATCGTGTGACATCGACTGTTGACTGTATCTTATCTACGTCAAGTTAAGTAACAATCGGTACACAATCTGCTAGAAACTGGTGAACATTTCCTATCACAGACAAACATATTCATATTAGTACACATATTCAACATATACAAATAATGGAAAGAAAGATGAAAGAGGAACAACAATCAGTCACAGGTGGTAATAAACAGAAACTAGAACAATTTCAAACCATGAATATTCGTTTGGAAGGAAGAAATTATTGAGAATGGGCAAGATCAATTAAGCTAGTTCTACGTGCACGTGGAAAACTATCAATTATTAAACCAAGTCAGCCATAACCAGACGAAGACAATGCAGATTTTGAGTGATGTTTCAAAGATGGTGCCTTGGTTAGCTCATGGCTTCTCCAATCAATGAATCAGTCTGTTAGTAAAACTTTTATGTATTTGGAATCAGCTGCAGAGATTTGAACAACAGTTGAAGAAGCATTTTTTAGACAAAGCAACATTACCAAAGAGTATGAGATCATTGAGAAAATAAGGAGATATCGTCAAGTAACTACATTAGTTAGTGAGTATTACAGAGAACTACAGGAATTATAGAATGAACAAAGATACTTTGTAGAAAACAAGTGCAGACACTGTGTAAAAGAGAGAACAATAGAAAGTGACATTCGAAAAGTATTTGATTTACTTGGGGAATCTCACCTAAATATGAATCAATAAAGTTGAATATTCTCAGCAAAGGAGATCTGCCATCACTGGGAATAGTCTATTCACTCTTATTAAGAGAGGATGATAAAAAAAACTCAGAAAAAGAACATACTCAAGCTGAAAAATTTGCATTTGCTGGTAGATGTAATATGAATTATCAGGGAGGTAGAGAGTCAGTCAGAGGTCGTGGAAGAGAAAGATTTCAAAATTATGAAGATAAAAATAAGCTACAATGCACTCATTATGGGAAAAAAATCACACACGAGAACATTGTTGGAAAATTATTGGAAGACCTGCAGAGTATAAGAATTATGACAGTTATGTGGCTACTACATCTGAGAAAAAAAAAAGCAGAATCAAGTCCTACAAATGAAATGACTGAATTGAAGAGGCAACTTATAGAAATAGAAATTCGACTTCATGACCAACTTTTGACCTCTTCACCAAAGATTGAAATGAGTCAGCCTACTTCCTACAATATCAGTGGTAACTTCTCCGAAAAAAATTCTATATATTCAAATTATTTGAGTTAATACGTTCTGATGTATGGGGTCCATGTTTGACACCTTCATTGGAAAATTTTAAATACTTTGTTCCTTTCATTGATGACTATTCCAGGCTTACCTTTGTTTATCTTATGAAATCTAAATCAGAAATATCATCTATTTTTCCTATGGTTCACAATCTAATTAAAACTCAGTTTTGGTATACCATTAAAACTTTTAGATCTAATAATGGTGGTAAATTTTGTAATTCTACTTTGGAATCATATCATCAAAGTCATGACATTTTTCATCAAACTTCTTGTGTGTACATCTCACAACAAAATGGAGTTGTTGAAAGAAAAAGCAGACATATTTTGGAAATCGCATGAACCATCGTGCTTGAACATAGTATTTCAAAATATTTTTGGTCAGAAGCAATACTTACAGTCATATATCTCATGAACATACTTCCTTCTGTGGTCCTTGGTAGAAAACCTCCATTTAATATGATCAAGCCTGAAGCTAATCAATTTCACCTTATTCTTAGAGCGTTTGGATGTGTTTGCTATGTTCATGTTCACAGTCAATTTCGAGATAAACTCGATCCAAGAGCTGCCAAATGTATCTTTATTAGATATTCCTATGAAAAAAAGATATGTTTGCTATGACACCAATTCTCATAGGAAATACATCTTCATGGATGTAACATTCTTTGAAACTTCTTTCTTTTTCAAAAATTCTATTGACTTGTTAAACCCTACCATCGAAAAGACTGTTCTCCCAAACCACATTACTAGTGATGAGGCAGATGGAGATTGTTATGTTGCAGAAAATGATTGACAACACGAAGAAAAGGAGATTAAGTGTATAAAAAGAGAAAGAGAAATATAATTATGCCTAATTCTACATACACCACGAACAAGGGAGAGTACCTTCCTTATATTCAATTGAAACATTCGAATAAGATGACTTGGATGTTCCCATAGCTCTTAGAAAAGGAAAAAGATTGTGTGATAAGTATCTAATTTCGAAATTTATTTCTTATGATCAGTCTCTCAATTATCAGAACTTTGTGTTAAAGGTTGAATTACATCAAATTCCAAAGAATTTTATTGAAGCATCTCAACATAAACACTGGGTAGAAGCTATGAAATCTAAACTTCAGGCACTTGAAAAGAATCAGACATGAAAAGTCAGTGATCTACTGCTAGGAAAAAAAGCAATAAGTTGTAAATGGGTGTTAGTTTAAAATTCAAAGCTCATGGGACATTGGAGAGATATAAAGCACGACTAGTGGCTCGTGGTTATGGTCAACCATATGAGATTGACTATGAAGAGACATTTGTACCATAAGCAAAACTCACTTCTATACGAGTCATTATTAGTATTGTAGCCCAAAAGAATTGGACTATATAGCAGCTTGATATGAAAAATATATTTTTGCAAGGAGAACTCAAAGAAGATGTTTATATGGAATTACCATCAGGTTATGCAAATTTAGAAAATAAAGTTTGTAGATTAAATAAGGCAATCTGTGAACTAAAACAGTCTCATAGAGCATGGTTTGAGAAATTCAACAAAAGTATTATTAACCTGGGATGTCAAAAGAGTGTGAGTGATCACATGTTATTCTTTAAAAATGGAGAAAGGTTGATAGTATTACTGGTATATGTTGATGATATTATTGTGATATATACTAAGATATTTGAAAGGAGCCCCAGTCGTGGGATTCTTTATAGAGACAATGGACATTGTAGGTTAGAAGGTTATTCCGATGCGTATTGGTGGGGTGTCCTTTAGATCGGAAATCAACTTCTCGGTATTGTGTGTTCCTTGGAGGAAATCGATCTCTTGGAAAAGTAAGAAACAAAATGTAGTAGCAAGATCAAGTCTTTGAATCCGAATATCGAGCAATGGCTCAAACCTCTTGTGAATTACTATGGGTCTATCATTTACTTGATGAGATTGGGTTCAAGGTTTCTCTACCTATGAGACTATGGTGTGACAACCAGTCTGCCCTTCACATTGCCTCGAACCCGGTTTCCATGAACGGACAAAGCACATAGAAGGCGATTGCCATTTCATTCGAGAGAAGATCCAACAGGGACTCATATCTACGGTGGCATGTCGGGGCGGTGAACAGATAGCGAGACATACTCACGAAGGCTCTTAACGGGAATCGGGTCAATTATCTTTGTAACAAGTTGGGCATGATTAACATCTATGATCCAACTTGAGGGGGAACTTAGACATCCTTCTTCATTCTATTTTATTCTTTATTTATCTTTTGTCTTATGTTTTTGAAGGTAATTTTAAATAAGCCTCATTAATGACATTTAGGTAAATTAGATTATTGTATAGCTGATATTTAAGGGCATGAAACCCTATCAGCAAAACAAGTTTCATGAGAAAGAAAGAGAACATGGGCGGTGACTGCACAGAGACAACCCGCTACTTTGCCATCTTTTCAGCTAAATTGAATCTGATATATCTTTGTATCATATTGTTTCTTTCGTTTGCATAAACTTCTTCTTTTAGCCATCCATTTAAGAAAGCATACTTAATGTCTATGTGAAAAATATTTTAGTTTTTAATTTCATTAAGAGCAATAAGAATGATGATAATTGTCATTTTAGTTATCAGAGTAAAGGTTTTCTCGTAGTCAATACTATATTCTTTTGAGTATCCTTTGGTCAGAAACCTATCTTTATATCGTTTTAGGGTACCACTACCATTATTCTTGATTTTGTATATCCATAAACATTCTATTGGGTTTTTGGTTTTGGGATGTGTTACAATTTTTCATGTTTGTACTATGTAGGGCATCTAGTTTCTCATTCATAGCATGAATGAGTCTTGGGACGTTTGAGCTTTCTTAAATGTCTTGGGCTCCTTTATAACTAAAATTATAGTTAATAAAGCTATGTCTTGGAGAAAAAGTTTTATAAGAAATGAATCTATCAGGGTATAGAATCCCAATTGGATTTTCTTGGAGTAGGTTAGTTTTCAGAGTTCTCTTAATGTAATGTTTTTCAAAAGGAGTAAAAATGTGCCTAGAAGATATTGATTCATCATGTTGACTTTTCCTTTTGCATTACCGAGGATATTACTAAGAAAGGAATATCTAATTTCATGAATGGAATTAGTAGCTTGATCTTAAAACACATTCATTTCAAAAAACTTAGCATCTCTTAATACATAGAGCTTGTCGTTCTTCTGATCATAACATCTATAACCTTTTTGTTTATACCATACCCAAGAACACAATTCAATTGTGCACGATGATAGTTTATCTTCTTTGTTTGTAAATACAAAGCGTTTACACTCAAGTACTCTTAATCTAGATAGTTAGTTGTACGTTTAAAAAGTTTTTCAATAAGAAAAATATTTTGTAATACTGATAAAGGCAATTTATTAGATAGATAAAAATAATGACTTTTGCCCAAAGATTTTTAGGAGTTAAGGTTCAAGTAGTTTCTACCGTGTGCCGATAGTTTCGCTCGACAATATCATTTTATTGGGGGGTTTTAGTACAAGTTGTTTGGTAAAGAATCTCATGGTTTTGCAAGATACTTTTTAAACTCATTTGATACAAATTCTCCTCCTGAATGAGACCTAAATACCTTGATTTCATAGTCAAATTGATTCTTAACAAGGTTACGGAATGTGACAAATTTTTTTTAAAACATCGGATTTTGCCTTTAATAGATATATCCATGTAAATCTAGTAAAGTCATATATCTATTTCACATAATGGGTGCGGGACCCTAAACATTTGAGTGTATAATTTCAAAAGGGTTATTTATAAAATACGTTTTGTTTGAAAATGAGAGATGTTGCATTTTGCCAAGAACACAATCTTTGCAAGATAAATTCTCAATATTTTGTATTCTAATGGGACATTGATATAACTTTTGAACTTTTAAATTGTTAAATCTTTTGTGTCATTGTTGTATCATTTGACAAAATATTTAAATATCCACCATATAATCCATTACCTTTATCTAGAGGCAATCATGTACAATACATTATGTAGATGAGAAGGTTATAAGTTATAACACAATCATTATTCGATATTTGAGATATGGAAAGTAAATTTAAATTTAATTTTAGAATAACACTAATGTTAGGAATTAAAACTCTTTGTTTTGAAGGTTCTCTACTTTGTCAACCTTTAGTTTGGTTTCATCGGTGGTAAACACATATTATAAAGGTTATCTTATGTATGAATTATTGAAAGTCATATGAAATGAAACACCTAAATCAAGTAACTAAGGAGCCATACCTTAAGTGTCATGAGTGGAGGTAGATCATTCCGTACCAATGATTGCCTTTTTCTTAAATTTTGTTTCAAGAAGCTTTACTTTTTCATGGAAAGTAAGAACTGAGAAAGAAGAACTTTATTCATCTACCAAGGCCACCTTCTTCTTTGATTTTGGGTAATTAAGCCTAATATGTTCGATTTCCATACAAAAGTGGCAAATGACTTTTCTCTTTATCTTTACTTGATCCTTCGATCTTGAAATGTGGATGCCACTATGTCTTAATGTGTTCTTTAGGTCTTAATGTGGCTAAGAAAGAATCATTTTGAAGCATAGCTTCATTAAATCTTGTTTCCGCTATTTAGAGGTCGGTAAAAACCTCTTCTTTAGTGGGGAAGGGTTTACGATGTATAAGAGAGAATCCTTCTCCCTTCAAATTCTTGTTTAAGACTTTTTAATCACTAAGACTTGAACATGGGATTTCTTCGAGTATTCTCGTGCTTCTTTTGCATTGGTAAAGTCGACTCATTCACATTCTTCATAAGAACCCATAAGATTATCCTATGACTTCTTTAAAATTTCTCTTTTTGTTCAAAAGTGGTATTTATAGAGGGTTTCACCTTTGTTCCATTCACATAGCTCTGTAAATTTTTAAAATATAAAGAATTTTTCATTAATTGAGCTTATATTTTGTAGTTAAAAGTTGTTAATAAAAAATTAAAATCCTTTTCTTTCATCTTCAAGAAGTATAAGCTTTAAAGGATTGAACTTGGATAAATTCTTGAAAAAGCACTATAAATCCCCAAGTTCTTTAAACAAAGATGTCTAGTATTTGGCACACTTCTTGACGTACTGACTTAATAATCACAAAGAACATATAGACTCTGGTATCATGTAATAAAGATGATACTTCAATGTGTTGAATGGAGCAACGGATATCCAATACATGTAATAACTATGAAAAGCCTTAGAGAAGACTAGAATAATAACAAATGAACTAACAATAGCAAATACAACAACAACAACTAACCCTATTCTCGTACTAGATGGGGTCGCCTACATGGATTCTTTGTTTCCACATAGCCTTATCATGTGTCATGTTAGCAATTAACTCAACATAAGCTAAATCGTTCTTTATTGTTTCTTTCCAACACTTTTGTGGTCATCCTCTACCTCTTTCAGTACTTTCAAAATCTATTTTTTCATACCTTTTATAGGTCTTCTTGATCTTGTTTCTATATGTCTAAAGCAACTTAAACGATATTTTCTCATTTTATCCTCTATTGGTGCCACTCCTAATTTGTTTCTAATAACCTCATTAAATCATCTTAAACATCTTTTGTACATGTTATGATTATTTGCCCAATACTCATAACCATAAAACATGGCGGGTTTAATTGCTGCTCTATAATATTTAGCTTTTAGCTTTAATGCTATCTTCTTGTCACAAAGAATACTGGATGCTCCTCCCCTAAGTCACACTGACACTTCTAAGGGATGAAGTGTCAACCTCGACACTGGTGCGACACCGACACCAGTGTCGGTGCAGTATGGCAAAAAAAATGCATTTTTTTTTGGTAACTCACAGATAAATGGGTCCAGATAATGAAAATTGATTTGTATATTATGATGAAATTAGTAGTTATTTACCATTTATATGTTTTGCTTTAATATAAAGTTGTGTACTTGCTATTGTAGCTGTATACAATATTAGCTTGAATGATTTTAGGTGCGAACAATTGGTTTCTTATTACTCAGTCTGATTGGATTCTTGACTCCATACTGTATGCCTTTGCACAGAATAATCTCTATCACCAAACGCATTTAAAGACCAGGAACATTGCCACATCAATATAACAGAAGAGTATAACATCACTAGTAGATCCTAGCACAAATACTAGTATATGTTATATCCTACAAAAGATCTCGAAACTCTTTGAATCCATAACTTGGATATTTTGCAGCTCGTAAAATCATTGTAAGTTTCAGATCATTATGAGGGAACTTGCTAATTGATACCTACGTGCACCCAAAATTAGCAAATACTAGTTGTATTATTATTGATTTATGTAGCTTGAATATTATATATAATATATAATATTATATACCCTAGCCGTGTCGCCGCACCCAAAATTTTTGAAATTTGTCATATCCCGCACCCGTGTGACATAGCTCCTCCCCATTTAAACCACCTTACATTAATTATATGTATAACGTTTTCATCAATTCTTCCATCACTCTTAAAAGTTGACCCTAGGTATTTAAAACTTTCCTTTCGAGGGATGCAATGTGTGTCAATTATAATTTCTATATCCTTTGAAGTAACCAAATGATCAAACTTACATTCCATATATTCAACTTTTATTCTACTAAGTCGAAAGTATTTAGTTTCTAATGTTTCTCTCCACAGTTCCAATGTTTTAGAACTTTTTTCCAGACTCCTCCATAAAGCAAATAACATTCACCAAGGTACTTTATCTTGAACCATAGTACATATCTCTTATAAGGTTTATGTATGTTAATGGGATACCTCTTTTTTCCAAGATTCTCCAAAGAACATCCCTTGGTATCCTGATATGCTTGGCATGAATCCAAATTGGTTTTTTGTTGTACTTGATACTTGTCTTTTAACCTACGTTTGATAATAGTCATCATTTCAAAGTATGACTCATTAACTTTATACTTCGGTAATTTGCACTCCCTTGTTCTTATGTATGGGTATAAGTATACCCACTCTTCATTTCTTGGGCATTTTTTGGTTTCTCCATATTTTATTATGGCTCATTAACTTGATACTTCAGTAATTTGCACTCTCTTGTTCTTATGCATGGGTATAAGTATACTCACTCTTCATTTCTCGGGCATTTTTTTGGTTTCTTCATATTTTATTAAATAGTGTTGTGAGCCAAGTGATTCCTTCTCTCATAGTATTTTCCAAACTTTTATAGCAATATTGTTTTGTTCTATTGATTTACCACCCTTCATATGTTTAAGAGCCTCTTTGATTTCATTCTTTTGAAGATGTCGATAGAAATTGTTGTTTGTATACTTTTCTGATTTGGCTTACTCACATAAGCTAATACTATTCATATTCTATGTTTACAAGAGAGAAAATGGGTTGGAGAAAAAGCAAAGGAGATAGAGGATACGTGTTTTAAATTATGGTACTCAGGTAAAGAAAAGGCTCGAAACGGAGTTGGTATTATCATAAATAAAGATTTAAAGGATAGTTTAGTAGACATACAACGATATGGTGATAGAATCATGACGTTGAAATTAGTGTTAGGAGCAGAAGTTTTGAATATAGTTTGTGCTTATGCACCCCAAGTAGGACTAAAAGATAGTATAAAGACTGCTTTTTGGGAAGAGTTAGATAAGGTCATTCAAAAGATTCTATAAAGGGAGATGATTTGTTTAGGAGCAAGACTTAAATGGACATGTCGGTAAAGAGGCATTAGGATATCAAGGGATTCATGAAAACTTTAGTTTTGGGGATTTAAATGAGGAAGGTAGGGAGATTTTAAATTTTGCTATAGTATTTGATCTCTTTATAGTCAATACAATCTTCAAAAAATGAGATGAACATTTAATTACTTATAAGAGTAGCTTATCACAAACACAAATTGATTACTTTATTTGTAGAAAGAAAGATAGAACATGTTGTAAAGATTGCAAGAAAGAAAATATATTTAAACATAAAGTTCTTCAAGGAGATGCTTAGAATTATGTTGGTACACCATGTGATATGTGGAACAATATGGCTATACATATTAGAAAAGTGGTAAAAGATGTGTTAGGGGTATCTAAGAGAGGTGTACCGGCACTAAAAGAAGCTTGATGGTTGAGTGAAGTGGTACAAAATAAAATCAAGGCAAAGAGGGCATGTTGCAAATTACACTATACTAAGAAAACTAATGAAACTTTAGAGACTTAGAAGAAAGAAAAGAAGGAAGTGAAAAAGGCCGTGAGTGAAGCAAAAGCTAAAATTTGGGAGGACTTATATGAAAAACTCAACTCAAAAGAAGGTAAAAGAGATATTTTTAGGATAGCTAGGGCTAGAGATAAGAAAACGAAAGATCTTAATTATGTTAGATACATCAAAGACGAGAATGAAAAATTCTAGTGGCAAATGATGATATAAGAAATAGATGAAAAAACTATTTTTATAATCTTTTTAATAAAAATAAAGAATGAAGTCAAAGAGACTCTTAAACATATTAAGGGTGATAAATCGGTAGGACCAGATAATATTCCTATAGAAGTTTGGAAAATACTAGGAGAAATAGGAATCACTTGGCTCGCAAGACTATTTAATGAAATATGGAAAAACCAAAAGATGCCCGAGGAATGGAGAGCAAGTACACTTATACCCATATATAAGAACAAGGGAGACATTCAAAATTATGTGAATTATCGAGGTATCAAGTTAATGAGTCATACTATGAAATTATAGGAAAGAATTATCGAATGTAGGTTAAGACAAGTATCAAGTACAACAGAGAACCAATTTGGATTCATGACAGGCATATCTACTATTGAAGCGATTCACCTTTTGAGACGTCTTATGGAACATTTTAGAGCAAAAAAGAAAGACCTTCACATGATATTTATTGATCTAGAAAAAACTTATGATAGGGTACCGAGGGAGGTTCTTTGGAGAACTTTGGCAAAAAGAGGTATCCCATTGACATATATTAACTTTATAATATACATGTATGATGGTGCAAAAAGATGTGTGAGGACTCATGAAGGAACGACAAACTTCTTTGAAGTTAATATTGGATTACGTCAAGGATCAACCTTAAGTCCACACTTATTTATAATGGTGATGGATGAGTAACAAAACATATTCAACATGAAGTACCTTGGTGTATGTTATTTGCAGATGACATTGTATTAGTGGAGGAGTCTAAGGAAAAAGTTAATAGAAAATTAGAACTATGGAGAGAAACATTAGAAAGCAAAGACCTCCGACTTAGTAGAACAAAGATAGAATGTGTGGAATGTAAGTTTGATCATTTGGTTACCTCAGAGGACATCAAAATTAAAATTGGCACACATTGCATCCCCAATAGGAAAGTTTTAAATACCTAGGGTCAATTTTTCAGAGTGATGAAAGAATTGATGGAGATGTTACACATAGAATTAATGCAGGTTGGTTAAAATGGAGAGGAGCATAAGGTATTCTTTATGATAAGAAGATACCATTAAAGTTAAAAGGTAAATATTATAGAGCAGCAATTAGGCCTGCCATGTTTTATGGTTCTGAGTGTTGGGCAGTTAATCATCAACATGTACAAAAGATGTTTGTGACAGAAATGAAGATATTGAGATGGATGAGTGCTCATAGAAGAAAAGACCGTATATATAATGAGGTTATTAGAAACAAATTAGGAGTGGTACCAATAGAGTTTAAAATGAGAGAACATCGTTTAAGGTGGTTTGGACATATAGAAAGAAGATCAAAAGAAGAACCTCTAAGAAGGTATGACAAACGAAAGGTGAAAATTGGCCTTCTTTCTTCTGTGTTGGAGAAATAGATGTCACACAAGTAAGATATTTTATACAATAAATACATATACATACACACACACACACACACACACACACACACATATATATATATATATATAGAGAGAGAGAGAGAGAGAGAATCTCATCTCATATGCGCAATAGGCAAAAAGCGATTGGGACCACCACCACAGCACCACTTTTTGTGGTCGGACATGATCACTTTTGCCTATTGCAATCATTGTGCATTTGATCCAATTCCTATATGTATGTCTCCCTCACCCAAAACCTTTTGATTTTGTCATGTCCCTTACTGACATCAATTCCTATATGTATGTCTCCATCGATCATCGATGATCTCGCTGCCGTCGTAGTGAAGAGGTCCAAATCGGAGAGAGGGAATACCAACCAAATGGAATTGAAGAAGTAAGGGTTTTATTTCATTATTTGGATTGGGTTGACCCATATCTATACGAGTCGATCTAATCCATCTCCATTGTGTACGGGTACTTCATGTATCCAAATGGGGGTATGTGCCCACGCGCACCAGTACATGGTACACATCACATATGAGTACATATCCAACATACTGATATGTGTACCCGTACCTACTGGGTATGGTACGCATCCCTAGTTGATGTACTCGTGCAATCATGATCGATGTGGACCATGGATCCCACAACTTTCACAAAGAACATGCTTGCGTTAGTTTGGGAAGAAAATTGTCATTTTGATAGAAAAAGGGTGGATTAAACATGTCGTAGGCCTTCCATTTTAAGGAAAAGTTGTTCCAAATAGGGAGCGACAATATTGACATGACTTATGCAACCCTGACCCAACCCAACCGGAATGGGGTGGGGAATACCTGGTCGACCAGGTTTGGGTGTGGGTATGGGGATAAGGTGCCCCAACCCATACCCGAACCACATATATATATATTTGTATATGAGTGGTTGGATCTTATAACCTCTGAGACATGCATATCTAGTATAGATTGTGTGATAGGATGAAATTGTTGTGTTATTATGTTCTATGATATAACTCTACCTATGTAAGGGATCACCCTTGTATGGCCGGTTCCAAGCTCTGGTAAAGGGAGGAGGGTTGTGTTAGGCTTCCGACAGCCAGCATAAAACTTTGTTGGACTTATTTACCTTGGATTCTATAAATTATGATAGGGCTATGTGGAAACAAAGAATTCATGTAGCCGACCCCATCTAGTATGGGAAAAGGCTTAGTTGTTGTTGATGATTATGTTCTATGATATATTGATGCAAATGTACTTTACCAGGTTGCAGCACTGAATGCCATTGATATTCTGAAAGCATAAATTTGTCTATCTGCAATACTCTTCCTTATGAATGTGATTTGTCTGTGTGGTATTTGTGTATTCCATTTTGTGTTTGCAAGTTTTTCCATGTGTCCCGAGTGATCTGCAATGAACTGCCCTGCATTTTCTTGTCCAATGTGTATTCTGATAATTCAGTAATGGATATAATTTATATTCAAATGTACTATGTTGATAAAATATTACAAAACATAATGATATTGTTTATGTTTATGTTACAGTCTGGTCAAGGGGAAGTTAAATTGGTTGCTGCTATGCCTGATCCCTCATACAAACTTGACTTTGGATCTGCTGTTCCTTTTGACGGTTCGGTAAGTGTCAGGGGCTACATGGATGGTACTATGAATTAATGCCAAAGATGGTTGATTTATTTATATTTATTATTTTGTAAGTGAACTATGAAAGATGTGACATCACCTTGCTTTTTCTGCTGTCCAAGTTTTGTTGATTTACTTGGTATTTACATTGCATCTTCCACACACGAATTATGAAGATATGCTGACACCTTGCTTTTTTTGCAGCTCAAAGCAGGTCTGACATTTCCACATGGAGAAATTCGTCTGGAAGGAAAAGAAGCAGAGGTGGGACGAGTATTATCTCTTGGTGGGATATAGAGAGGCAATTTTTTGAACGGCGTTGGTACTGCACGTTTCAAGGACGATGACTTGAATCTGAGGTATTCGTACAAGGTAACCAACTAGAGATGCCTATTAATAGATTCTTGTTCTTTGGACTTATTTGTATTTGCTCCCTTCCTGGTTATCGGTTTTGTTACATTGTAGGATGAAGAGGTGACGATCATTCCAAGCTTGTGTTTGCCTTCTAATGTCCTATCTTTTGCCTTTAAGCGGCGCTTCGGACCTGCAGACAAATTAAGGTGGTCATAATTTCCTTATTTGATAAGATCACCTACTTACCTCTTTACATTAGGCGACTTTTCACGAGTTATTGATGGCAGTTAGAAGCTTGGATAACGCAGTGAGTTATATTTTTTAAGGTTTGTCCTTCATGTGTCTGTTGATGTGGGACTGCACTTGGGGTGCATTAGATGGTAGTTTCAGATCATTAGAATTTACTTGTGTAAAGTTTCCATATTCCCTTCCATTTGTAAAATTTGCAAACTCAAATCTGTCGGACCCAAAATAAAAATCTTGTGTAAGTTCTGCTCATGATGACTGATCCTGTCTCACATGGGAAAATGTAATTGTGAACTTGTGTTGGGTGTTACCAACCTTTTTCCTTAATGTTTAGTTCATTGACGTGATGTAACTTTGGGAAAAAATAATCTCTGTTCAGTTAAAGATCACCCATTTTTACAGTTGACACATTTGTCAACCTCGTAATTGATGAACCCAATCTCACTTGCTCCGGACATTCTGTTCACTAGTCATTGTCGCTCTAATTTTACTTTTGTACCTTCTGGCAGTTATATGTATAACTTCAACTCAAGCTACTGGAATGCTGTTTATAAGCATACTTTTGGGAAGGAATTTAAGGTTAAAGCTGGTTATGATTCAGAGGTGCGGCTTGCATGGGCTTCCCTATGGGTATGTATCTTTCTTAGTCGTTTTAAGATGTGAAACCTAATCTCTTCTTTCCAATTGCCATTTCCAATTTGGATAGCTATGCACCCTGAAGCTCGAGAAAGGGAAGCTATGCTGTGTAAAAGCTTTGTATGCATGTCATAACTGCATGAAAACGGAAGTGCATGTTGGAAAGGAAATCGATGTGGGAGAAGTGGTAAAAGAAAATGCATGTGTGAGAAGTACGCCACTGTCACTGAATCCAACAGTGGTAAAGGAAATGCATGTGTACAACTTGTGAAGATATAATTTTGTAATTAAGGAAAATGATTTAAAGGGCTCGAGGTTCAGCAATACTCTCTCTCCTTGATGGTTTTTTGTGCTAATCTATGTTTAGTGGACTTTGATGTTCCTTCTACTTGATCGTTACTTTCTTACCCTGTCAACATTTTAAGAAATTCATGTGGATCTGCTATTCTGGTAAACCTTTCAGAAAATTTCATGCTCACCGTGAACATGGTTAGTAATTATGGAGAGATGGTCCAATTTTGAACACTCAATTAGATCCTGCGTGGCCCTTCAACTTCATCAAGTGATTGGCTGATTTTGGCTGTCTGCAAGTGCATGCCTAAATTGAACGACACTCTGCTCAAATTTGTGTAATGATCAGCCTGGCCGAGGAAAATTCTGATATCCTACCTCATACAGAAACAACGAGATTATATGTTAGCTAGCAAAGAAACTATTCCTGATCAGGTGCTAGATCATCTCTTATTTAAGCCTAATTTTTGTTGTTGTTTATCAATTTCAGATTGGCAAAGAAGATGGAGGAGCAAAGATGGCACCCATGAAGGTGAAGCTTCAGTTGATGCTCCAAGTCCCGCAGGACAACATACATGACTCACGGCTCTTGTTCAGGGTGAAGAAACGATGGGACTTGTAGCTGTGGTACAACGCCTGGTGAGTTCACCTTTGCTGTCCTCCATTTCTAGCTTCTCTGTGCATCTACTCAGAACTATAGCAAACTTTGAACTTGTTCATGCAAAGATATTCCTTGCGTGTATTAGTTTACCCAGTTTGGACAGGATTTTCCAAGTTGTTGATGTGCATCTTTTATCTTCATATTAGCTGATCAACATTTAGAGTATCACAGTAGTTGAATTATTGGATTCCATTTTCAATAAAAAATTACCAATACAAAATTGATTGTGTCGGATTCACTCTGGATTGCTGGACACATTTGGGTTAGTGGACACGGCACTGAGGTGCTGTGTCTCCGTGACATAGTTGCCAGCAGCCTGCGGTGTTATCCTGTCAAGATGACAGTCTTTGCAAGTGTTGTGGTATGGTTGTCACCTCGTACAATTGTTGCATTAACTGGTCAAACAAGGGCCCTAAACTCCTGAGCGGAAATGCAGCAAGGTCCATGCTCAGGTGAACTGGGAATCAGAAACTTAAAAATACCAGTGTTAGAGTTGCCAAAGGAATTGCCAGCAAGCTGGCCTAACTCATCTAAGTGTTCTTTGTGACTGTTCCTTACCCTAGATAGTCATTTGCGTTTACAACTACAGTTTCCTGAAAGGAGCCTATGGAAGCCCAACATCCTTAGAATGCTGACTCATGGGTTGCATGTCAAACCACATAGCAAAGAAAAGTGGCCAATAGAAATTGACGCTACATATGATTGCAAACATATTCCTTTATCCAGATTGAGTCTTGCAATTTATGCAGTCACTTCTTGGTCTAAGTAGCATTTTGCAAGGCATCATGATATTAGTAGTTTGGCATAACAACTAAGTCTTTTCTCATACTTGGCAAGGCAAAGCATCATGATAATAAGTAGTTTGGCACAACAGGTTAACAACAAAGTCTTTTCTCTCAACTACATGAGTTCTTTGATTCCATAGAGTTTCATCATGTGTCATGATAACAATTAACCCAACATAAGCTGGATCATTCTTTATTATTTCCTTTCAACACTTTTGTAGTCTACTTCCTCTTTTAATATTTTCACTATCATACCTTCTTACTCGAGCTTATTCATATTGTCTTTCCATGTGTCCAAGCCATCTTAAACAATTTTCTCTAATTGTCTCATCTATTGATGTCACTCTCAATCTTTTTAATAACCTTGTTATTGTATAACTCCACCCATATAAGGGATCACTCTTGCATGGCCGGTCTCAAGCTTGGATAAAGGAGGAGGGTTGCGTAAGGCTTCCGACAACCAGCGTAAAACCTTGTCGGATTTTTATACCATGGATTATACAAATTATGAACATTGCATTGGGGCGTCCCTTCTTAGCAACGCACTTCAGAGTTCAAATGCAATGAAAAGTAAGAAAGGGCTTCTATATTTTCGCCCGGATGTAGTAAATCAATTGTTGAGAGGGTTTCCATATCATGGACAAGTGTGGGTAAAGAAGTTAGTCTCATGCCCGAATATAGTAAACAAATTGCAGAGAAGGTCTATGCATTTTCATTATGTACGGATGCAGGGGTAAGAAAAGCTACTCCTAGATAATAAGATTCGTATTGGTTCTTACAATATGAGAGCATTAAGATTCGTATTGGTTCTTGGAATATGAGAGCATTGTCCGGCAAGCTAATGAAGGTGGTAGATATTATGATGGAGAGAAATATTCACATTGTATATTTATAAGAGACAAAGTGGGTTGGAGAAAAAGCAAAGGAGATTAAGGATGTGAGTTTTAAATTATGGTACTCGTGAAAAGAAAAATCTCAAAACGAAGTTGATATTCTCATAAATAAAGATTTAAATATAGTGACTGAATCATAACGATGAAATTAGTGCTAAGAGTAGAGGTTTTGAATATAGTTTGTGCTTATTTACCCCAAGTAAGACTATAAGATAATATAAAGATAACTTTTTAGGAGTAGTTAGATAAGGTGATTAAAAAGATTCCACAAAGGGTGATGAGGAAGGTAGAGAGATTTTAAATTTTGTTATGGCATTAGATCTCTTTATAGTTAATACAATCTCCAAAAAATGATATGAACATTTAATTATTTATAAAAGTGGCTTATCACATATACAAATTGATTATTTTGTTTGTAGGAAAAAAGATGGATCATGAAATAAAGATTGCAAGGTAATTATAGGAGAAAGCTTAACCACCCAACATTGACTTTTAGTTATTGATTTAAAGGTAAAAAAGTGGACAAAGAAAAAAAAAGTGCATCGACCTATTTAGACTAAATGGTAGAACCTCAAAAACGAGAAAAAGGGTATATTTAAACAGAAAGTCCTTCAAGTAGATACTTGGAATTATGTTGATACACCTTGTGGTATATAGAACAATAGGGCTATACATATTAAGAAAGTGGAGAAAGATGTATTAGGTGAATCTAAGGGAGGTGTACCGGCACAAAAAGAAGCTTAATAGTGGAGTGAAGTGGTGGAAGGCAAAGATGACATGTTACAAATTTTATTATGATAAGAAGACTAGTGAAACTTTAAAGCCTTATAAGAAAGTAAAAAAAGAAGCAACAAAGGTTATTAGTGAAATTGAAGCTAAAATTTGAGAGGGTTTATATAAAAACCTCCACTAAAGAAACCAGTGTTGTCTGATGCGTATCGTATCGTGTATCATTGGGCTCCACGATACGGGCATATAGTATCGTATCGCATCACCCGTATCATATTTTAATATTAAAATAATACAAAATTTAAATAAAAATTTAAAAAATAGTAAAATTCTGAAAAAAAATCAGGAAAAATCTGGTAATTGCTTTAAATTCATATAATGCAAAATTTAGTACAGATTGAGCATTCAACATTGAATAATTGCATCCAAATTTACATATTTTGAATCAAAAAAATGAAATACATTTACATTTTACAAATTGTAATCAGGATCATCAACTAAATAATCTTCATCTTCTCCTTGTTGGAGATCCTCATCATCATCAACACCTTTTGCTTGAAAATCAAATTCTTCATCTCCTTTATGTTGTTATTGCGCTCCTTCCAAATTAATCCATGCGTCTTCTTCAGTTAGGAGGGCATTTTCTTTACTATCTTCCATAACTCAATCTTCTAATATATCAAAATTATCCAAACTTATTGGATCAAATTAGCTTTCTTGTCTATTTACTTTTTTTAATTGCGTACGACAAACAAAGATAAACAATTAGTAAATAATATTAACAATTGAAGTTAAACAATTTATTGAATTGAATATTTAAGTAATAGTAATTGTAATAACATTATCTTTCACGAAGACGCATGTTATAACGAATATAAACTAAATCATTTAATCTTTTATGTTCCAACCTGTTACGCTTCTTTGTATGGATGTGTTCAAAAACACTTCAATTTCTTTCACAACCTGTTGCACTATAAGTTTGGCTTAAGACTCTTACTGCAAAATCTCTAAGATTCGGACAACTAGTTACAATAATGTTCTACCAAACATATGTAGAAAAAGACAAATATTAGAGACATAATCCACAGTAATATAAGATGCAACTTAAATATGAAAATAAACAATTTACTTGGACGCATCGTAGTGTGGTGCGAATTGCTACAGGAAAACCCATCAAGTGAAGAGCATTATTATAAATCTCCATCTCGATGTATAGCATCTGCTAGGCTCTCATCAAGGACTAATCTATCAATACAATCAATGATTCCTCGATTAACCTCACCGTCCCTTTTGAAGGTTGTTGAGTACCTGAATGATGGGTTTAGATAATAGGCTGCTGCATGAATAGGCTGATGCAATTGTTTATTCCATCTATTATTAATTATTTTTTACACAGGCACATAATCTCTCTTTTTTCTATTAAAAATATTTTTGATGGCTTCTTTTGTCCTATCCATGACTTTATAAAGGTAGCCCATAGATGGTTTCTCCTCGCTGTCAGCCAATCTTAAAACTTTCACTAAAGGACGGGTAATTTTCAACAATCTAACACATGCATTCCAAAATGTACTTCTAAAAACTGTCTCTGCAATCTCATTCAACTTTCTATTTCTTCTGTTTTGAGGCAACTCTGTAAATTGTTGTCACTCATCTGAAGAGAACATTCTCTTCAATGCTTGCTTCTATCTCACAATACTTTATACAGATAAGAAGTTTGTTGCAAACCGAATTGCAGCTGTTCGAAGAAGCACTGTACCTTCTGTATATCTCCTCATCATACACAAAACAAATGCATGATTGTAAATGAATTTTATAATATCTTGGCAACACTCAGTTGCTGCCTTTATTTCTTCAATCTCACCAATATCCTCAAGGATGAGATCTAAATAATGAGTTGCACATGGTGTCAAATAAAAAGTCCTATAAATATCAGCTAACTCCTTTTCAGATGCTTTGTAGTTAGTTGCATTATCTGTAATCAATTGGACTACATTGTCTAGCCCAAACTCTTGTATAACCTTATCAAATTCTTTCCGTAAGATATCTGCAGTGTGCCTCTCCTTTGACATATCTAAAGATCTCAAAAACATGTTCTTTAGGACAATATAGAAGAAAGTTTAGCAATGTCCTTCATTGCCTATCAGTCCATCCATCTGCCATAATAGTTCAACCTGTCTCCTTCCATGACTCTCTCAATGTCGAACAGTATTCTTGCACTTCAATTACGGTCTTATCTAAGATTTTTCCTCTCAACTTTTGATAGGAGGGCATCTTGTATCCATGATCGATGTTAGCAATTGCATCTGCCATTGCTTGAAAATGAAAGTTGTTTGCTACATTGAATGGAATGCATGTATCATAAAACCATATGCCCACTACAGGGTCTGCCTGATCATGTAACTGTTCTGAAGCCATAGTAGCACGAATTCTAGGTTAAGCACTAGGTATAGGAGGAGGGAAAAAATGAATATATACTAGAAGATCTTCCTCTACTCCTTTCTGAACTTCCTCTTCTACCACCTCCAAAGTCTTCAGCAACCCTTTTTCCTGTGCTAGGTGCTCGTGAGGCAGAAACCTAACATGCACACCCATGTATGCAGACCCCTGGGCATCGAACTCCCCACGAGCAGCATCGGTGCCAAGGTGTGCTGCCGTTGAGCTAACACTAAGGGTGCGGTTTCTCGGTATCTGAAGACAACCATCATTACTTTGATAACATAGCGGTGCTTTTTATCGTGGTTCTATGTTGCAACTCCCCTCCGGGGTTTACCTCAAAGGGGTTCTCCTACACATCATGGCTTACATTGATAATTGAGAGCAATGGGTTTGTTCAAGATCTTTAGCTCAGATGTCTCCGGTAAGGGCTTATCTCGATTAGGGTTCCCGTCATGCAATAAAAAAGAAAAGAAACTCATGCAAGTATATATTTTGTGATTTTAACCAAATCAACTAAATAAAAGACCAACACTTGCACTGCTGAGATACCTCGTCAGGGAGTGCATTCATGTGCAACATGAACAAAAATTTATGTAACGTCTACACCTTCTTATGAGTGCCTTCCAGATGAATCACAATTTTTATGGGTAAAAATTCAGTTTATGGGTCCACATTTCATGCTTCATTTGAATCCTCAAACAATGAATTAAGAAATATAAATGATATTTGCTTGGTAGGCTCTTTCAGAATAGCATTTCATAATAGGTTGTGTGCGTTTGTGTGTGTGAACACTTCATTGCTGTAATGAACAAGAAGCATAGAAGGTCTTGGCCATTTGAGAGGCAACGTGTATACATCGAAACCTTTTCACAAACATAAAATGCAAAGAAGCCGTGTCATTTAGAACGAATAAATCAAACAACCTATGTTACGAAATCACAAATCATGTCCATATGCATATGGTTCCACTCTTATCAGCAGAGGCCAAGGGCTTTCCGAGCCCACTCCACGAACAAGCCAGAACTGGAGAAGTGTGTTCGACCAACCTGCTTACAACATCTCCTGTTAATCTTGACCACACATATACGGCACCATCAGATGATCCAGCGGCCACATAGTTGTCATCAGAACTTATACAGGAGCGGCTCCAGTTCGTCGCGACCTTGATACCAGTTGCTTTGAATGTGCCACAAACCTCCAATGTTCTTATGTCAAAGAGATTATGCAGGTTATCCCTACCACAAGTAAGCACACTGTTGCCACTGCGAGATAAAGTAATTGATGTAACAATATGAGAGTGAGCAGCAATTTCACTCATTAGTTTTCCGGTTCTTGTATCCCATAAACGTAGGTTTCCATCAACATGACCACTGCATATAGTCTGGCCATCAGCACTGAAACAAAGTGCATTGCAGTTGCTATGTGACATAATAGTATTCAGACAATACCCTTTCTGAAGGTCCCAAATCTTTATTGTTCTGTCATAAGCAGAACTCACTAAGAAACGGTTCGATAGTGTGCCAATATCAACAGCACAAACTTTATCAGTATGCCCAGTCAAACTATGTTGGATTCGACCAGAACCCACATCCCACATGTACAAGTTGTTGGAGCTACTTGCAGCTATAACTAACTTGTTATCATGAGAAACGGCAAGGTCAAGCACTGAGCCGAGGCAGCCGGAGAGGGATCCACATAAAACGCCAGTGTTCGTGTCCCATAACTTGACATTCTGCTCCTGCCCACCACTGATTAACTTGTTTGAGTTGTGCTCAAAAGTTGCTGCATTACAGCAGCCTCTATGTGCTGGAATCTTGCGCTTGCAAGTAGATGGAGCAGCTGACTCTGCAAAATCTCCAGCAACCGCACTGCCATGTCGAACAATGCCATCAACATGCTGCAGTGCAAGTTGTTGTAAGCTGCTTGCCCTTAGTCGATTCCTCAGATCCTCATATAGAGCATTAGCCTATAAAAGTAAGGGGTTGGTTTACATGAGATGGATGCAAATAAGACGGTTCCACTGATTGTTCTTCTGAATCAAGAGACCACTTTAGTATTACAGGGGCCTCACAGAGCTTTTACCAGGAACAGAGGCCAAAATATCTAATAATACATGACCTCAGAAAGGAAAGCAAGATCCAACAGAAACTGAAGAATATACGTCTAACCTCCAACCCATCGTTTACAGCAAAAAAAGACCTCGGCACCAAAAAGCATAAACATAGAGAGAAAAGAGAGTCTTATGACAGTTAATATGGTAAACAAGTCCAATTTTTCCCATTTAGATTGAATCCTATCCTATGCTTATATTTCTCTCCAATTCAGATGATACTGAAGGGGTTTTGCTGAAACTGTTCGTTTGGAGTTTTTCTTAAAAGTTAATCATTGGTTCTTCTCTCCATCAGAACAAGGAGGTTGTGATCATTACTAAACTTGTGGAAGAGATGAAATAACAAATGTGTGCTTTTCTTAACAGAGGTTGAATAGAACATAAGAATTAGAACAAAGTTTAGGATACATTCTGGGAAAATACAACGTCCTTTGAATAGAAGAAGCATGTCCTATTGAATGTTGCCTTTGAAAGTATGAACTCTTCATCACACCTCTAAAGGCATAGATGGGGCATTGGAGCATCAGCTATCACATCCAACTTCGTAAAGCTAAAAGCTTGACAAAAAGCAAGTCTAAAAAGTCAAATGCACTCCTAACTCAGGATAGCAATGTTCCGGCACCATAAACTCTAGAGACAGTAACAGAACCTTCAAGAAACATGATAAATAAGTGCTATATTTTCAAACAAAACTCAATGCCTAGATCCATCAAGACATGTCTTTTACATCCAACTTCTTGTCAATTAGTCTCAAAAGCTTGACTACGTGTTTTGAGTTCAAGCAGCATTCTTAGCCACAGCTATCGTTCTCTTCTAGTATGAGGGAACTATCAAAGATATGAATATGCCCTATAGCATCCTTGCCTTAAATATGTATGAACTAGCCATCGCAAGTTCCCAACTTTGAACATATGGACAAAGTCATTGATATCACGTTGACTAAAAAAACCTTGTCAAAGGGCAATGCTGCCAAAAAGGTCATTTGTACTTCAACCTCATAACAGCTCTCTTTTGGCAAATGATATAGATTTCATAAAACAAGTTAATGTGCAATCGCTGTAATGTTTCATGGCCTCTATTGCTCAAGATATCAAACAACAAAAAATAAGACAAAAGGATAAGCATCACTTAATCTGACCAACGCATTCCATCATCCTTTTGTTGCATTCTACTGCAAAACAATAAGACTTACCCATTAAGAGTTGACTACATTTTCATCAACTATTCTTTTGAGGCATGTTTCTGTGTAAATAATAGAAAAGTGGCAGGGAAGACAATTTATTTGTTTCCAAGGAGTATTAAACTATTAAGACCTAAAATTTGTGAAATTCTACGTTTTTATCACAAAGATATCCACCGATGGAGGTAAAAAAAACTCACTTTTCTCTTAATTTTTCCACCTATTCTTTCTTGAAGCAAGCAAGAAACACTTTTCAAGAAGAAAATAAGAAATATGAGAACCAAGAGCAAAAGAAGTCTTTTTATATGACATAGTTTCCTACTTTGAAATGCAACCCTAAAATTTTGGAATTTCTATGCTGCTAACATCCCCACCCCTTTTTACCTTCTCTTTATCCTCTGTGTATGATTTGGAATGTTTTATGATATAACATGAACGTGAATGTGCTCATCCAATGGCTAAGCAATAAGTAAACCATAAGATGAAACCCGGCCTGTTGATTATATTACATCACATGGTTATGGATAAATACAGATCTAAACTAAGATATGAGTTTGTCTATGATTATGACAGCTATGCCACTTGTGTTGCACCTAGCCTTCGAATTTGAAGTAGAAACTTCATTTGCTTCCTACTCTAGAAACCTATAAAATGCTTGGAACTCCAGGTTCCTTTACAATTTTCCTGATTAACGTAGATCAGCTTCAGGTGCAATCTTAATATTTTCCTTCCTGCAGTAAAACAAAAAAGCTTCTTGAAAAAATACATTTGGCACAATAACTTTAATATAGGAACTAATTTGAAGTAGGTTTTTTGAGATTTTGAGAAACAACAATCTTTCAGAAGTTGGTGGGTTTTCATCTTATGTCGTGATGTCAATACACTTGAACTTCAGTCCTGAATTTTGTTTAGTATACGTAAAGCATGCTTAGGGTATTGACAACTATGGACCAGAACACAGATGCAGATATGAAGTTCATTGAACAAAAAGCGTTTATATTTAAGTTGATGGAAGAAGCCCAACGTACACCATTTTCAGATCTTTTCCTGTTGAATTATATCCATTTTGATGAATAAAGAATAACAAATCTATGCATATATACTGTGCAAGTATGTCTTACATATGTATATACAAATAATTAATAGATATTGTTGCAACATCTGCCAGTGCATATGCAGTGTTGTTTCAGATAGTCTTCCTTGGATGTCACTTCTTTCTTTGTTAAAGCTGTTGACATCCAACACCAACATATGGCTAAGCAACTAAGAATAACGATGGACCACCTTCTCTGGTTGATTTCCTTAGCACCAACTTTTGAACTTTCTACAAAATTTCATGTGTCTCGAGGAAGGAAGGAGGGAAGCCTGGGAAGGATGGAGATTTCCAAATTCATTGCACATCACCTGATACATCAAGTCCAATGTGCCCATAGGACCTACTATTCAGTAATTTCAACATTTAAGCACAGAGCCAACATAAAATTTTATCTCCAACAGAAGCACAAAGATCTACCCTCAGAAAAAGTTTCAAATCATATCTCTGTTTGTTGAACTTCAGGAAGTACTGCTTTTCTTCTCTCTCTTTTCTTGTCAATATGAGTGACATGTTCTATATTCTAGTCCATCTTCTGGGACAAGAGAAGACGGATCCAACAATTACCAAGAACTATCCAGTATATGAAGTTGAAATGGCACTCTGTTTATGAGTCTGTATCCTAATTTTGAGGTCAATATCCTCAACAAATTTGGTCCATCCTGCCATGAGCGATGAATCCACATTGCATTGAAAAGCAATTTCCATCCTACAAGTTTTCAATTCTTCCTTTGGTCCATCCACAATCATGATGGGAAAAATTGCTTTTCTGCTGAAGAACTTTGAGTTGTTGCAAAGTCAGGAACTTTTCTCCTTTCAGAAGCAAAAGAACAAGTCTGCTGAAATAGAATATGGTATGTTTTCTGCATAGGTTGGTTGGTTAGAGTGGCATTTGTTTTTTCATACAGGCGGCATGAGTTTGGGATTTCAGTGTGCTCAACGTAGCCCCAGTCAGTTTTTGACAGTTAAGAAGCTAAAAAGTAGTGCAGCGAACTAGCAAAAGTCTTGGCAACCAGATTGTGGAGGTGGCCAACATAACATGCCTGAACGGAATATTTACTATCCAGTTGAATTACCTAAGACTCATAAAGGAAGTGGTCATCATCGTATATAACGTAGGTGGAGATTTCCATGGATTGCCTTTTCATCTGTACTATACATTATGATCTGACATTAAGAATGATTTAATTGATTCTTGTTTCGCCATTATGGTTTTAAATACCTAGGGTCAATTTTTCAGAGTGATGGAAGAATTGATGGAGATGTTACGCATAGAATTAATGTTGGTTGGTTAAAATGGAGAGGAGCATCAGGTATCCTTTGTGATAAGAAGATACCATTAAAGTTAAAAGGTAAATATTATAGAGCAGCAATTAGGCCTGCCATGTTTTATGGTTCTGAGTGTTGGGCAGTTAATCATCAACATCTACAAAAGATGTCTGTGACAGAAATGAAGATGGTGAGATGGATGAGTGGTCATACAAGAAAAGATCGTATACATAATGAGGTTATTAGAAACAAATTAGGAGTGGCACCAATAGAGGATAAAATGAGAGAATATCGTTTAAGATGGTTTGGACATATAGAAAGAAGATCAAAAGAAGAACCTGTAAGTAGGTATAAAAAACTAAATTTGGAAAGTATTAAAAGAGCTAGAGGACGACCACAAAAGTGTTGGAAAAAAACAATAAAGAATGATCTAGTTTATTGTGAGTTAACTGCTAACATGGCACACGATAGGGATCTGTGGAAACAAAGAATCCATGTAGCCGACCCCGTCTAGTATGGGAAAAGGCTTAGTTGCTGTTTGTTTGTTTGTTTGTTTTGTTTGTTTTGTTTCGCCATTATGGTTAGCGTGTTAGGCAGGAAATGAAAATTCCAAAAGCATTCTTACTTTTACCAGGTTACGGACTATTTTTTTTTTTTACATATGAGCAAAACAAAGTATTCAAAAATGGAATTCATAACCCAAACAAACTATACGCTAAGCAATTATGAGGCATATATACACCAGGAATCAATAAAAGATACAGAAGAAGAAGGAAGTCATGCAAGAAGCATATATCATCCAGTGCATTGGTAAGGCCACTATAAAACAGAACCAAACCAACTAGCAAGGTCATGGATATCAGAAACAAATACTGAGTCAGCGGTAGAGGAGATAACCGGCAAATAGAAGCAATCAATAGTACCTCATTGAGCTGTTCAGCATGTTGCATCTTTTCTGCCATCCACCTATCAATCAGCATCTTGTTCTCTGATTCCACCTTCTTCGCTTTCTGCAGAGCATCATTAAGACGCTCTTTAAGTGCCTGATTCTCACTGATTGCAAGGTCCAAGGCCTTCGATTTCTCCTCCAAAACGATCTTCAGCTGGGTGGACTCCTCCCTGGAAGAGACTACCATCATTTAGACAGGTCAATGATCATTGAGCAAGTACTGCAAAAGACGATTGCTGATGCCATCCAAACCTTTCTTTCTTAAGCTCATCCTGGAGCTTAGTAACTGCTTCATCCTTTTCTTGTACCAATGCTTTCAAATTTCTGCACTCTGCCACCTCTGTCACAAGCTGTTCTGACAACCGTGATTGAGCTTTATAGCATTGTTGAAGCTCCAAGTCAAGGCTTTCCAATTTCTCTCTCCAAAGTGATTCCTAAAATTAAATTCCACCACTATAATGTCGTCTCATAAAGGAGAATTTCGGATTCTATGATTAACAAGATGAGTTCTGTTGAATTGCATGCATTAATACAACTCCCTACTTATCCCAGTGTTTGGAACAAGTGGTGCATCTAAATGCCCACTAGTAGAAAGACAGCGATAACTAGAGTGACAAAAAACAGGAAGCTTCGTTAATATCTTCCAAGAACTAACATTAGCAAAAGAGTGCAAGCATCCTAAAAATAATAAACAGTTCAAATAAGGAGAAAACAGTGTGTGGAGATGAAGGGAAAGGGGGGATCTGTGAGTTATAGCGTCGACTACCGGATACATCAACCGAAACAAATTTAACTTCTTCAAGAAACATGCATATGCCAGAGTATAGAGAATGAAATTCAGACAAGAGGATTCTATGAAGACAACCAAAAACAAAAAAAAAAAGAACAAAAAAGGGAGAGCCAACGCCAAAACAAGCAGAGCCATGACATGGATGAACTTTCCTTATTTATGCCAAGAAAAGGAATAAACATACCTAAATTTTGCCAAAAGCAAACCGATTCGAAACAAAAATGGAGAGAGAGAGAGAGACGTACGGGAGAGGTAAGTGGGCGGGAGAGGGCAACGAAAGTAGGTCCATGAGCTCCTTCCTCGAGCAGGTGGCGCTGCTTGAGCGCCCTCAATGCGTGCTTGATCGCCGCCGTTTCGACCTCATCCATGGAGTTTTACCGATGGGGATGTGGGATTCAACAACTTCTCTTTTCTTGGCTTACCCTCCTTCGAACCCCTTGGAATTCAGATTCATGGGAAACGAAATCCACTGATAACTGAAGCGACTCCCACAAAGAAACGAGCTCTGCCTCAATCCCTTCTGCTTTCCGCCTACGGCTCTCTTCGTCTCTTCCTTATTAGTTATATTCCTATTTCATTTTCTCGGTCATTTCCTTCTTCTTTCTTCCTTCTTGCTTCCTCTCGGAAGTTAACCGATGCCAGAAATCCAAATTCTCAAACAACAACAAAAAGAAAAAAGGTATTGCATATCCCAACAGACATGCACATAGGAGGATATCGAGCTCACGATCACCTCCCTCACTTAAAGCCTTTTGACCAGTGCCGGCCCATCTGGCTAGGGGTCGACTCACTTGAAGGTCAAAAGTTCAACACCCGAGGCGTGCATCTGACTTCAGACTCCCCATTTGTACCAAAAGAGTTAAAGATGAACCAAGCTGTTGGTAATTGGGCTCGGTTCAACTGGGTTCTGACACATTAATGTTCGGTTTGTTAAACCATCTGAGCTGAATCTTCGGCTCGGCTCAGCAACATGAAAGCTCACCAGAAGAAATGTTTTAAAATTAACTCAAATCCTACTCTCATGATCATTATACTGGGTATTTAGGAGGTGTTTTATTGGAAGGTCGAAAAGTTTGAGATGATTAATGATGAACATTATAATCAGATAAAAAGTAAGGTCATAAGGTCATACAATATTGTTTCTTTTACTGTAAACGGAAGCTTGTATTTAATTAATCACGACCTCATAATCAAACAGGTTGCTTGATTTAGAACACGAAACAACTCTCTCAACTAAGTTCATGTTGGCTTATGAAAGGATATTGAGCTGTTCATGAACATATTACACCAGAGGTTGTTCTGCTGGCTTGTTTAGATAGATAAATAAGCTGAGCGATCAACAATGGTTGTTCGGTTCGTTCGGCTAGCTTACCGGGTGATCTCACGGCGCTATTGGAACCGAGTTAAGGTCCAAACATGGCACGGCTCGCTGCTGTTGACCGACCGAGTTAAGGCTGAACAGGACCAACCCATGCCCCCAAATCTTACCCATGGCATGAGAGCTGCCTCAAAGGCATTGATGAGAAGGGGGTCCTTAATTTGGAACTCAGTCAATCTAATAACAGCCAATCAGAAACTTCACCCAAGGAAGAGTTGTCCTTGGATCAATAGCTGCAACAAAATAAAGACATACACATAACTGCATGTTTGAGTGGAACTCATTACTACGCTGTTTATAAAAGATTGGTATTCATGCATGTGAGCAATTTTCAGTTTGTGCTGCAAAATTTTTTGCTCAGGTAACTTTTCTTTAGTACTTTGATTTGCAGCATTTATGAGCTATTAGCAATTTAAACGGCACTCTAAAAAAAAAAAGAAAACAGTTTAGACCGATGCGAGCTTGGTAGTAGGCTCGTGTCTTTCTGGTAGGTCGCCTTAACAGTGTGGATACGGGTTCGTGTTCTCTTTTCTCGAGTAGAACTGGGCGGCACCCATCACTGATATTAATCGCTCATTTTTCCTGTCTACCATTTATATTACTCATTCATACCCGTTTATTGTTTTTTAGTGTCTGTCATTTATAGTTTATTGTTGATGATTTCTTAAATAATTTACTCATGGAACTTAAAAACAATGATTATAGATGAGTAGATAGCACAAAAAATAAATTATATATATGTGTGTGTGTTGAAATGTCGTATGGAACATTTTAGAGCAAAAAAGAAAGACTTTCAAATGATACTTATTGATCTACAAAAAGCTTATGATAGGCTACCGAGGGAGGTTCTTTGGAGAACCTTGGAAAAAAGAGGTATCCCATTAAATTACATTAACCTTATAAGAGACATGTACGATGACGTAAAAACGAGTGTGAGGACTCACCAAGGAATGACAGACTTCTTTGAAGTTGATATTGGGTTACATCAAAGATCAACTTTAAGTCCATACTTATTTATAATGATGATTGATGAGTTAACAAAGCATATTCAAGTTGAAGTACCTTGGTTTATGTTATTTGCATATGACATTGTGTTAGTGGAGGAGTCTAAGGAAAAGGTTAATAAAAAATTAGAACTATGGAGAGAAACATTAGAAAGCAAAGACCTCCGACTTAGTAGAACAAAGACAGAATATATGGAATGTAAGTTTGATCATTTGGTTACATTAGAAGATATAGAAATTAAAATTAGCACACATTGCATCCCCCAAAAGGAAAATTTTAAATACGTAGGATCAATTTTGCAGAGTGATGGAAGAATTGATGGAGATGTTACGCATAAAATTAATGTTGGTTGGTTAAAATGGAGAGGAGTATAAGGTATTTTTTGTGATAAAAAGATGTCATTAAAGTTAAAATGTAAGTATTATAGAGCAACAATTAGACATGTCATGTTTTATGTTTTGAGTAATCATCAACATGTACAAAAGATGTCGGTGATAAAAATGAAGATGTTGAGATAGATGAGTAGTCATAAAAGAAAAGACCGTATACAAAATGAGCTTATTAGAAACAAATTAGGAGTGTCACCAATAGAGGATAAAATGAGAGAATATCGTTTAAGATTGTTTGGACATATAGAAATAAGATCAAAAGTAAAACCTATAAGAATGTATGAAAAACTAAATTTGAAAAGTATTAAAAGAGGTAGAGGATGACCACAAAAGTATTGGAAAGAAACAATAAAGAATGATCTAGCTTATTGTGAGTTAACTCCTAACATGGCACATGATAGGATTGTGCGGAAACAAAAAATTCATGTAGCCGACCCCGTTTAGTATGGAAAAAGGCTTAGTTGTTGTATATATATATATATATATGTGTGTGTGTGTTTCTCGTATGCTTGTGTATCGTATCCAAACCTCATCAAGTTTGTAGGTGGTGCACTCGGTCCTGACTATTGTTAGAGACCCTACCCCTGAGCAAATGCAGTTGGAGAACATGTTTTTTTGTGATAAGCATGATATACCAAATTACAATTCTCGTTGTGCATAAAGGAAAGTAGTTCATGCAATCCAATTGCTCCTCACTCATTAATTGTGGCATTCATTAGAGGATCAGTAAAATAAAATTCTTTAAAATATATTCTAAATATGGATTAAAGGGCGCTTCTTTTGGACACATTGCAATAAACATAAGAAATTCAATGGCGTACGGACACGCATATAATGCAAACGAGCAAAGATTAGATTGAAATGGAGTTGTCATGCTGCATTCAATCTTTTTGGGCAATAAATTGTTATTACTCTTATAGGAGTTATGACTATCATCGATCTTGAATGTGACATTAGTAATTTCGTGATTAATTCTAATGATCTTTTGCTTTTCTTTTACTCTAATTGTTTTTGGAGAACAACAGTGCAAACTTAATAGGTTTTTTATTTTATATTTTTAAAAGTTTTATATATTTGGGTCGACCCTATTTATTTAAGCTAATTCACTAGGTCACTTGAGCTCGCGATCTCGAGCTTATATTTGATTCAGTCAATCTTGGTTGTACCAAGCTCAAGCAAAGTCGAGCTTAACAAGTTGAATTGAGCTTCTTTGAGCTCGGCTTGGCTGGATGCATCATCTATAAACTTGTTTCGGGTAGGGCAGGCTTTAAAATTTTCTAAATTCTTCTGAAAATTTAAATATATAATTGAAAAAAATAGAATTTTGGGTGAGACGAAAAAAAATGGATCCGCCCGTGGCAGAATCCGACATCCTCGACATGTTTATTGTCAAAGCTCTACTGTGTTCACAGAGAAGATTATAAGGATTGTCAACCCAAAACCTAAACCTCAATGATTAAAAGAATCAAACTGGTCACCCTTGAAAACTAGGATTTTGGAAAAGGAGAATAACTCAATTTCATAATATGGAGGGAATCTGGAAACAAACTTCAACGTCCAAAACATTTTTGAATTCGACTTTATGGTCTAAATAGCTGTTGGGTAAAAAACTTGAAGAGCAAATTCGTACGTTAACACAAATTCTTTGCGTTGCTTGATTCTTTTGTTTTCGATTTTTGCAAGAATACATTATATGGGCACCAAAAACAGAAAATAAAAAAATAAAAACTTGAAGTGGGTATTCAATTGGTTCAGAATACTGCTCAGCCGACATTATGGTATTTTACAAGAAAGTCAAAATCTGCTATCGCTCTCTTGGATTGTCGTTCTCGGCAGTATGCCCTCCTCTTCTTATTCTCTCAACCACCAAGGAATCTTTTCAATGGAGATGGTCGTTATTTCTGCCAAATCCTGATTTTTCTTCTCTTTCTCCTTCATCTTCTTCATTTGGGGTTTTGTGACGATGGGGGGTGTAACGTCTTCCATGGCCGCAAAGTTCGCCTTCTTCCCACCGAACCCTCCTTCGTACAAGATTGTTGAGGATGAATCTGGTAGTGGTTTGCACATGACCAACGTGCCCCACAGAGAGAATGTCGAAGTTCTGAGGCTGAAGACGAGGAAAGGAAACGGAATCATCGCCATGTATGTGCGCAATCCGATGGCCAATCTCACTTTGCTTTATTCTCACGGCAATGCGGCCGATTTGGGCCAAACGTACGAACTCTTTGTGGAGTTGAGCATTCATCTGAGAGTTAATCTGATTGGGTACGCCTTCTTTTATTAGTCCTTCTCTACTGTTATGTTCAGATCGTTGGGTCTTTTTGCATGACATGCAATTGTTGGTTATTGGATCCAAAAGGTTTTTAGCATTTTCTTGTGATACCCTTTTGGATTTTTGGCATAGTGCATGTAGTTTGGTCCCAATGGGGCATAGAGTTGTTGGTTGTTGGACCGAGGTAACTTTAACTTGTCATAATGGCTTTTAGCTTCTTTTTTCTTATTATTTTCAGCAAGACTCGATTTTTTTTATTAGTTTAAAATTAATTCTAGGTTCTATTCTGGAAATTTCTATGATGCCCATTTGTCCTGTTGGTCATTGTGGGTAAGAGTTTGGTTGTGGAGTGCTTCCATGATCATGCTTTGTGAAGGTCCATTTCACTTGTTTGTGTTCTTGCTTCGATTTTGATTATGAAAAAAATTGAACTCCTTCAGTTGCTAGGGCTTGGAAAAACATATTAGATGCATGTGGAGAAATTTGAAACAAATATTGGATAATCATTCATACATATTTTGAGCTTCATTATAATAACTTATAATCTCTGATGTCATCTCCGAGCTAATTGACTTCTTGCGTACGCTTTTATACTGTATATAACTAGGGAAGACAGCATATGTAATTGTCTCTCTGGAAGGTTTAACGGTCCATTTATTTTGTCTTTTAGTTCACGAATCAGTTGATTCCTGTGAGAAACCTATAACCATTCTTCTCGTGTTGTGCTTTCCTTCTAGGATACGTTGGTTACTTAAACCAACTCTTCTGAAATGGTTGATATGTTGCCCCACCAATTTAAGTATGATGTAACTGGTAAGAGAGTCACAAGTTACTTAGATTAGGAAATGAAAGCAGGAACTAAGATACTTTTGGAAAACAAAACACAGACCAAATAAGGAATCAGCAGGAATCACATAACTGAATAAATAACAAAGGAGAAACCAAATTGGTAGTAGAAAAGAAACTTGAGCTGAAAAATCTTGTCGAACAAAAGATAAAGAGCATAATTGTTGGCCTTGGAGAAACATATTAATGCTTTTTTTATGATGTGAAAGTGAAACTTAAAAGTTTATGACGGTAAAAGTTGAAATAAAATAATACTGTAACTGTATTAAAGGATTAGCTTTTGATTTCCAAATGACAACACCTTGTTTAATACTGTCTTCTACTTTTCTCTAGATGAGAGCTCTTTAAATAAGCTATAAGAAACACATAAAAGGCGTATAAAATGTCTAAGAGAAAGCACATGAAAAATACGTCAGTAGTACAGCTACGAAGAAGCATAAACTGAAAACAATGCCATGATGTTTCCGAAGTAGAGAATTTGCTCCTCCAAAACAAGTTTCCAGAGGGTCGACCTTCCAAACTATGAGGACTTTGCAGTAACCATGAGGGAAACAACTTTACAATAGTTGACACTGGATATTCCCCCATGGTGCAGAAAGTGGGGATCAAGTTGAGCCCACAAATCAAATTAAGGTTGTGGTGGCAACGGATTAAAGATGGGCAAATATAATCCTTGTTGCTGTTGCTGTTCATAACTTCATATATAGTGCACTAAATTTCTGGTAAATTTGTATGTTCTGCCTGTGGAGGATACCGTAATATGGTTGTAACACCATGTGTTAGGAACCCTTGAATTTCCTCTATATATTGTTTTGAATAGGCGGGTAGGTGTTGAGAAAATTTGCCTAAGTAGGTGACCAGGGGGATCATCTATGTAAAAATTGATAATTTGGGTAGAAACATGGCTGTGGTCAGGTGTAGAGTTTATAGGGCACTCCCATTTAGACTGTTTCAGATTGATTGCACATTAAAGTTGTAAATGGGTTACGGCCTATGAAGATATGCAATCCACAAGTCTTCTACTATAAACTTAGATGATAGAGGAGAACATTCCTTCGACACAAAAAAAGAATGCCAAGTTAAATATTAGGAGAAAAATTGCATTTCATTCATCGGAAGGTGGAAATGCAGGATCTTCAATGTCTATTTGTAGACCCACTTAACTTGTGAGAAGATATGAAGGTAAAGCTTACTTTTAGAATCCTCCGTCAATGAATATGTCACTTGTTTAGCTTCTTTTGGAAGTCTTCCACACCCCACAGCATAACTTATTGACAAAGCTAACAACATAATGGTTTCTTGTTGATAATACATTCTTTTTTGCCTCAAGGAATGTGCACACTCCTTAGTTACTTATCAAATTTGCAGTCCATGTACTTTACCATCTATAAGGACAGATAGTCACTTTTGCTGCGTTGAAATGTTCTACCTCATTCTGAGTGACTTCCTTGAGGAAAAACGAATACAACAACTTAGCCTTTTCCCATACTAGACGGGGTCGGCTATAACTTATGTGTGAACTCTGAAAACTTTGCAGTTTCTTTCTTTCTGCATGGCAATGTTTTGGTGCATGGTGCCTCGTTCTAATGCTGCTTCATGCCTATGAATTAGAGCATCATTTTTTCAGTCATATGCTGAGGCAATATGAAATGCAAATCTTAGATTTTATATATATTCTCTCTCCTTCTGAGTTATTATATTTGAATTTTCCTTGTACAGATATGATTATTCTGGGTATGGTCAATCCTCTGGAAAGGTTAGTCTACAAAATTCAATCCATTTTTTGTTTTCCGTTGATTTATTTTTATTCAGTAATGTATTGATTGTTTTGCCTTTCTTGTTAGCCAAGTGAGAGCAATACATATGCAGATATAGAAGCTGCTTATAATTGCCTTCGAGAAAAATATGGTGCAAAGGAGGAAAACATAATTCTTTATGGTCAGTCGGTTGGGAGTGGGCCAACAGTAGATCTGGCAAGTCGCTTGTCTCAATTGAGAGCTGTTGTCCTGCACAGTCCTATACTTTCAGGCCTGCGTGTTATGTATCCAGTGAAACACACATATTGGTTTGATATTTACAAGGTCACTTTCTTACCAGAAAGCATGATTCTTTTCATTATCATTCATGACTCGCTCAACAATGACAACCTTCATATTCTTCTTGTGCAGAACATTGACAAAATACCGCTTGTAACATGTCTCGTGTTGGTCATTCATGTAAGTAGCTTATTTTCCCTGTTACATATGGATATGGATTGTCCTGATTCATATGACAATCGTTTGTTTTCCTTCTTCAAATATCTTAGCATGAAAGAACCAAACTTTCCCTAATTTTATGATCACTTATATCCCTTGTAGATAGTGTTTCATTCCTAAATGAATTTGTGTTTGGATAAGGGTTTCTTCTTAAGAACAAATTCCATCAAGCATTTGAGAGTAAATTTTCTTTGGAAGCAAAACCTGATATCTCCTTTCATTGTTTCTTGACAGTCACAATGAATAGTCAACCTAATGCCATGAACCTGGAACTAGGAAATCACTTGAAAAATATTTTGTTTGACTTGTTTGTGATGCTGAAATGCACCTGTCTGCTCCTGTAAGGAACTCATCAAATGCTTGGATTTCCTTGAGGAAGAGAAGTATTGGACCATCCGAGTACCATGGCTGATCTGATTCATCTGAACCATGGAAGTGATCTCCACATGCAATATGCAGCCTTCGGATTGCATCACATTTTACGTGTTCTATGTGCTAGCTTTTGCACTAAAATTTTAAAACCAACATGAAGCTATGTCACTTGTGAGTAGGATCGTGGGTAAGGAGGGTCGTACAACAACCTTAATATTCATGATACGAGGGCACTGTTATGTGTGTTTTCTTTCTCATATATACACACACCACAACCACAACCAAGCCTTTTCCCACACTAGGTGGGGTCATATATATATATATATATATATATATATATATATATATATATATATATATATATATATATATATATATATATATATATATATATGAACTTTTACATACAGACATATATACATGCATATTATACTGAACTTTCCATTAGATAAAAGAATGGAATTAAAAAACAAACTTTTTAAAAATTATATCACTCTAAAATTCTCTCATAAAATCTACAACTAAAAGTATATTCAAAATGATTAGCACTGTGTCAGATGCAGGAAGTGTGGTGAGCATGTGAGACCAACATCATCTGACACTCTATTAGAAGTGTCCATAACATGAACACGAGGAAGATGGTGCTTCTAAAAATGCTAAATTTCATACGATGGCTTGCCATTCATTTTCCATCATTTTAAAAATTCTTGAGCATATATACAGTGACACAATATATTGTAGCTGTAAATAAAATATATTAGAACTGTGTTCAAAATTCTCTCATAAAATCTACAACTAAAAGTATATTCAAAATGATTAGCACTGTGTCAGATGCAGGAAGTGTGGTGAGCATGTGAGACCAACATCATCTGACACTCTATTAGAAGTGTCCATAACATGAACACGAGGAAGATGGTGCTGCTAAAAATGCTAAATTTCATACGATGGCTTGCCATTCATTTTCCATCATTTTAAAAATTCTTGAGCATATATACAGTGACACAATATATTGTAGCTGTAAATAAAATATGCTAAATGAACTTGTGAAGTTAGAACAAAAAATTTATGGCTCGATTGAAGCAAAGAAGGCGCTGGACTGCAACCCTTTACTGTCCTTAGTCTACAGAGGTAACTTTTTGTATTAGTTGTATGTTGTTGCTCATTGGCAAGAGAGGTGAAGTGATGCAGCATGTTTGACACTTAGATTATGCAGAATAGGCACTCTAGTTGAATCAAAGGCATTGTTCACAAAAGTAACGAGACCCCCATAAAAAAGGATAAGGTTAACATCTGGTCTTTATACTATTCTTGATGCAAAATAATGTCTCAAAATGCCCTTGTACGTATTTCTGTGACCCATGTACTTGAACATTGCTTTTCCTAACACTTTGTTGTATCTTCTTTCTTTTCTCCTCTTCGCATTAGCTTCTGATAATAGTTTCACCTATATGTTGATGCCAATTGAGCTTTAATGCAATTCCGGTGGTACAAAAACTTTGTTATAGTTTTCTTTGCGTTCAAATGAAAGATTCAGTGTCACACTATCAGTGATTGTTCTTTGACCCCTTTTTAGCAAATTTCTAGTTTATTTTGTTTTCACCATTTCTTCATCCCTTCACTTTTTCATCTGTATGTATTTCATATTTAAGTTCAAGCTAATTACTTGAATATATTCAAGTTATTCTTGGGATAATAAAAATATATTGGCAATCTCAATCAGAACACATCTTAACCATGGCAGGAGTTCAGTTTTTTCAGTTTCAAAAGGTAGATGTACTTTCTTTTGGGGCTTTCTTTGTTCAATAAATTGCATAGTCGCTCATTGGATAATTGTAATTCTTTCATTGATGAGTTGCACGATTGAACATTATTTACTTGTAGTTCTTTTATTCTTCATCTGTTATTTTGATTGCATGCTTCCAAAATTACAGAGTTTTCTTTGTTCTTTTTCCCTTAAAGAAGCGCCAACATTTTCAGTGATTCAAAATTATATTCTTCTTGTTGTATGCTTTTACTTTGCTTTTAGTTGACTATCTTAGTCAAATTTGCTTAGATTTTGGCACAAACCGTGAGACATGCACTTAGCTTCAGCTTGTTCTCACTGGTCCAGTTATGACTGGGTGGTTTCAGCAGTAAATGAACAAGATAGTATAGCATGCATGCGAGTGTATAGAATAAGAAAATCAATATGAAGACCATTATCATTTTATTTCTCCACAATCAATGTACCCTTGATTGTGCAAATACGTTTGCCCTATTTATATTTTTATTCATGAAATGTTGTCACTCATGCATCATACTGGCATAGATTGTTCACGATGTAATCTTATGTTCTCTTAGGTTTTCCATGGCTTCATACATGACCCCCTACTGTTATTATCAAGGATTTCACCTAGCTAGTTGTCTGCAAAAGGAATGCAGTATCTTGATGGTCGTTTGAGCATGTGCCTCTTATATTGATTCTATGAATAGCTTGAATGAGGTATTCAACTCCAGGGATGAATGGAAAAGAATGTTGTGGTTTCTGCTATAGAAGTGAACTCAGGTCAGGCTTTGAGCCTATGTGCCTACAATTTCCTCTTATTGACAGTTCCTCCCTGTTCATTTGCTCCCCCCACCGTAGATGGTTCAGCTATGCTTGGTATGTGTCTTTTGTGTATAATCCTGCATAATCCTGAACACTATGAGTTGTTTCTACGGTCTTATGGGTAGAACAATTTGGTTGGTTATCTCGTTCATTGCCCTAGCTATCATCATCATAAACCCTACCATCCTCTTGCTCCACTCTTGATGAGTAGGCTTCTGGTTTATCTTCCCCTTGTAGTAGTGATGGAACACAGTAGGGTTCGGTGGTGCTGATGCAAAAATAATTTGATTATTCATATATTGTTGGTGATATGGTTTCCACTGTGAACATTCACCTCACCCGAAATAAGTACAGATTTTGTAGTTGATGCATATGGCTTCAAACTCATCATGCAGGGGACATCTGACGATGTGGTTGACTGCTCTCATGGAAAACAACTCTGGGAACTATGCAAAGAGAAGTATGAACCTTTATGGCTTAAAGGAGGAAACCATTGTGACCTTGAGCTTTACCCTGAATACATAAGACATCTCAGGAAGTTTGTTTCAACCATTGAGAAATCACAACTTCATGATGGTTCGTGGAAAAACACTGACGGGTTTGAGCCAGCGAGGAGGAGCACTGACCATCTCAAGGCACCAAGAAAGAGCATCGACCAAAGAGAGAAATCGAGGCGTAGCATGGACAAGCCACCAAAACCCAGTAGAAATCTAAAGTCTAATGCTGATAATGCTGAGAAGCTTAAAGACTCCATCAGCCAGTTTGAGAAATCACGCAGGAGTGTAGATCAATATTACAGACCAAAGAAGTCCATGGAAATGCTCGACAAGGCCAGGAAAAGTGTTGATCTCTTGGATAGAATACGAGTAGGCTAATAACATGCACGAATTGTTGTAAATCATGTTGTTTTACGGTAAATTATAAGTAAAACATTTATTATTCGTAGCTTGTTTGCATCCCCAACAAAAAGAGAGGTCTCACAGCTTCTTGTCCAATCCATAAAACAGTAATACCAATAGAAAAGGTTCCTTCTTGGTTAAAAGTAGCTTTTTTTATTGGATCAATCCTCCAACCATATTGAAGGAAGAGTTGAGGGGCTATGGAGTTAGATGTTTTAGAAATTTCCAATTTCTCAACAAAAGTAGGATATGACATATATGGCTTAATTATCACACCATGCTTTGGTGAAGAAAACTCTTAATGATCGATTCCAAGTCTGAACAAAGGAGGAAGGGTGTATTAGGTTTTTGACAATGAGCATAAAATTTTGTTAGATTTATCTATCATAAATTGTATGCATAATGGTGTTAGTTATGATTGAGCTTTATGAAAACAAGAAATCCATGTACTTAACCTCCATCTTGTATTAAATAAAAGACAAAAAAGCTAGTTGTTGTTTGTATCCTTTGGTGAAGGATCGAGATATATAGAAAGTTGACATGTTCTAAAGATATGGGATCTCATTGCGTAGCATGTTCCGAATCATTTACTCAAGAAGTAAGGAGAACTCGGATCCAAGCATCAAAATGAGCACCATGAACCTGCATCCTTGCTTTAATTGTCAAGTTGGGAACAACCTGTTTTGGGGTTTGTTTTCCCTTTCTCTTAAAGTAGTAGGGAAAGGGGCACCGAAATAGGTGTACATGACTTTTTTGGCAATAATAATATGAAGATCCATAAAATGAGTATCATGAACCTGCATCCTTGCTTTAATTGTCAAGTTGAGAACAACCTGTTTTGGGGTTTGTTTTCCCTTTCTCTTAAAGTAGTAGGGAAAGGGGCGTCGAAATAGGTGTACATGACTTATTTGTCAATAATAATATGAAGAGTCATAAAATTGTTGCATCTCCCGTCCACAAAACGTGAAATGATCAAGAAGAATTATGAAATAGTTATTAAATGCACACTCCAAATTATTAAGGATACACTCTCCTCTTTTCTTTAGTGTTCCTGTTTACCCAACACACTCTATTCTATCCTTTATCCATGCTCTCTATCTTGATAGAGACTCCTTACTCTCTTCTCATACAGGAACTATTCAGAGCTTGCTTATTGCCATCTCTCTCTCTCCCCCTCATTTTTTCCTGTCCTCTCTGCTCTTTCGTACTACTTGAAGCCGTCATTGCCTTGTTCCACTCTCCTCCTCTCCACCCATCTTTTTCTTTGCTTTGAAAAGGGAAAAAAGATGGTGCGTCTTCGCACATCTATTTTACAGAAAAATGCGTCATGCAGGTGTCTCCTATGCAGGAGAGACGCACGTAGGACACTTTCTTGAGTACAATTCATGGAGAGACCAAAAAAAAGTGTATTTTAATGAGTAAGGATAATATGAAAATTTCCAACTATAAAGAGTGCCCTTAGTATAGTAATTCCCATGAACAATGAAGATTTGGGAATGAAACCCATTTTCACGGAGTACACATCACTTTCAATAGGGTCTGAAATGGATTCTCATGTGCGAGGCAATCCTTGTAATGCGTCCTTAGCCGTATGTAATTATGCCTAAAGGTGGTAAACTAGAATTCCATGACATCTACGTTCTCACTGGACTTCCGGGAGAGCTATTGTTATATGGATTCCAATATCTTTTGTGTATTGATCTAGACTTGCAAATAAGAACCAAATTAATTCGGATCGGCCTATTTCCAGACAAGTTGAGCAACCTTTCAAAGGCAGGTACCTAGCTCGTGCTGCTTGCTTGCGCCTTAAAGTTGAGTTTTTTTTCCCAGTTTTTTTTCGATAATACCAGCGACCTGATCGAGTTCCGGTCCGGCCAGTTGACATTCCTAGAATTATCAGCAAGTGGTGTGTAGTGACCGGCGTTGGCACTTGGTGCTAATGAATTCTTTGAATCAACCGAACACACACAAAATGTAAAGATAGAAATATTCACATAAATACGGAAGCATAGAATCAATGATGAACATAATAGATCAAAACCTTAAAAGAGGTTCTTTTATTACTTAATAGTTGACCGGATACAAAAGTCTTGGAAAGAAATCCATGTAACACGACAATGGTACCACTGGCTTTACCTATAATAAGACAACAAACAAGGGATTTCTGGACTCCCACCTTACTCTCTCTCTTCTCTCTAGATCTTGTGGCGATTCACTTGTTTGATTCCGACTTCTGTCGATCTTCGGGTTCGTTGCCGTCGAGCTTTTTCAAGTACGCCTATAACGGAAGATCAAAGTACATGGTTTTGTTCTTGGTTTCGAGGTTTCTACATAGTGGATTTTTCCTAGGAAGGTGTTCGAACATTTTTCTGTGTCTGTCTATTTTGATTGTATGCACTGGTGTGTGCTCCTGCCCTTCTCGATTTGTCTCGTTGGACTTTCCTCTTCAGGAGCCCCCTTTATCTGGACAATTACCGTGAAATCTAGTAACAGTTCGACGATTATGATATTACTGTCGTTACAACCATCTTTCCTGTAACCGTGAACACGAATAACAGCTTGATGGTCAGTCCGGTCTTTACCGTGCTGAGTTGCTAAGAATGGCCACAGGCTTACATCTCCCACTTGGCCATTCGAGCTAAGTGTACTGACATATTGATTTTCCTCCCACTTTTGCAGGGTTTATCTAGTAATGTCATTTCATGATTGTTGCTACAATCACTACCCGTTGTGTCGTTATTTCCCTACACAACTATCAAACACATCTCAAACCCATGTTTGCAACATGTTTTGAAAAAAGTTCTTCTATTATGCCTTTAGTCAAGGGGTTTGCCAACATATCATTTGTTGGCATTTATGAGATGAATATTTCCTTTCTTATAACCATATCATGAACATAGTGGTATTTAACCATTATATGCTTGCTTTTTGAGCAATCAACTTCACTCTTGATAAGAGTAATTGTTGCATTATTATCACAGTAAATGACAACTTACTCATCGGTTATTTCTAACTTTAAATCATGTATGAAGCAGCTTATCCAAATAGCACTCGTTAAAGTCATACAACAAACCACATACTCAGCTTCCTGTGTATTCAATACTATACAACCTTGTTTCTTACATGCTCAAGAAACAACACCTCCAAATAAGAATATTTACCCCGATGTAGATTTGTTGTCATCTTTGCTTCCAGCAAAGTCAACATCTGAGTATCCTACTACTTTCAGTTAATCTACTTGAAAACACGGTTTCAAGTCTCTTGTTCCTCTCAGATATCTTAAAATCATTTTTACAGCTATCAAATGCTGTCATGCAGGATTACTTTGATATTTGCTCACAAGACCAACAACAAAGTTGATATCAGGTCTTGTATATAACATAGCATACATCAAGCTACCCACAACTTATGCATAAGGAACATTAGGCTTATTATCTCCTTCACCAGGACAATCAACCTCACTTAGTTTAACCCCTTTTGCAACGGGTGTGATAACAGACTTGCATTCACCCATTTAAAACTTCTTGATGATATAGTCAATATATCTCTTCTGACTCAGGCATAAGAGTTTAGATTCTCTATCTCAAGAGATCTTTATACCCAAGATATAGGATGTTTCCCTCATATCCTTCATTTTCAACATTGAGTTTAACCATAACTTGGTTTTGACAATCATCTCATTGCCATTCCCAGTCAACAATATGTCATCTATATATAATGATAGGATGACAAAGTGGCTCCCATTTTTCCAGACATATACATAGTGATCAAGTTCATTAGCCACAAACCCAAGTTCTATAATGATATTTTGAAAGGTGAAATACCATTGGCGAGGTGTCTGTTTCAGGCCATATAGGGATTTTCTCAACCTATATACTTTATCTTCTTTGCCTTCAACTATAAATCCTTCGGGTTACTGCACGTATATGATTTCATCTAAATCTCCATTAAGAAAAGCTATCTTTACATCTAACTGATGTAAGTCCAAATCATAATATGCAGATATTATCAGGATTATCCTTATGAATGCAAATTTCGGAACTAGGGAATATGTCTCAACATAATCTATCTCAACTTTTTATGAAAAACCCTTTCCAACTAACCTCGCTTTAAACTTACCAATTGAACAATCAACCTTATATTTCTTTTTCAGAACTCATTTACAGCCTATAACTTTCCTTCTTTTTGGTAAATATACCAATTCCCAAACTTGGTTTTTCTCAATAGATTCAATTTTCTCATCCATAGCTTTTTCCCAGTCTGTTGCTTCCGATGAGTTTGTAGCTTGCTGATAAGTCAAGTTATCAGTCAACTCATCTAAATCCACTGAATTACACATTTCTTCTGCAAAATAAGTGTGATAATCCTTTAAGTAGGATGGAGTGCCCCTAGGCCTTTTATATCCACTTAAGGTTTCAGTTGTTTGAGGAAGATCGTCTATGTATTCAAATGATAAAACTGGTATCCAATTAATATATTCATCATTATTTTTCATAATGTTATTCTTAGTATCTTCTAAGAATTCAACATCTTTGCTTTCTATCAGTCCGTGGTCCTTATGATAAAACTAATATACATTTGAACCTTTAGGATATCCAATTAATATATATCTCAAGTACCTACTGTCTAACTTGTCTCTAGACTGATCAAGGATCTTTATATATACAATAGATCCCCACCTCCTAAGATGACGTAGGTTGAGTTTTCTTCCAAACAACATCTCATATGGCGTAGTGAATACAACTTTACATGTTATTTTATTGAGTATGTATACCGTTGTACTTACTGCTTCTTAACAATCAATCAACATTGACCTTGTCATATTCAAAAAGGTTCTGTTATATCTTTCAACTACACTATTTTGTTGAGTGTCCTAGGCATTGTATTTTGTTTTGCAATACCAAAGTCTTTACAGAATTCAGGAAATTTTGTATAGGTATAATCTTATAATTTGAACAATCTATGTTCTACATCAAACTCCTCAGAGAATAATATGCTCCCATATTTTTCCACAGTCAACTTCGTGGATGTAAGGGATCACCCTTGCATTGCCAATCCCAAGCTCGGATAAAGGAGGAGGGTTGTGTTAGGCTTCCGACAGCCAGCATAAAACTTTATCGAATTTTTATAACATGGATTACAAAAATTATGAGCATTGCTTTGGGGTGTCCCCACCTAGCGACGCGTTGTATAGCTAGAATACAATGATAAGTAAGCAAGAGTCACTATATTTTTGTCCGAATATAGTGAATCAATTGCAGAGAGGGTTCACATATCATATATAGGTGTGGTAAAGAAGTTAGTCCCGTTACATTGCCGCCCGAATGTAGTGAATAATTTTTAGAGAGGGTCTCCACATTTTGAATATTGATGGATGCGAAGGGTAAGGAAGCTAGTCTAAGATAATAAGATTTGTATTGGTTCTTCGAATATCAGAACATTATCCGATAAGCTAATGGAGGTGGTAGATACTATGATTCGGAGAAAGATTCATATTCTATGTTTAAAAGAGACAAAATAGGTTGGAGAAAAAGCAAAGGAGATAGAGGATATAGGTTTTAAATTATGGTACTCAGGTAAAGAAAAGGCTCCAAACGGAGTTGGTATTATTATAAATAAAGATTTAAAGGATAGTGTAGTAGACATACAACGATATGGTGACCGAATTATGATATTGAAATTAGTGTTAGGAGTAGAGGTTTTGAATATAGTTTGTGCTTATGTACTCCAAGTAGGACTAGAAGATAGTATAAAGAAAGTATAAATTTTGCTATGGCATTTGATCTCTTTATAGTCAATACAATCTTCAAAAAACCAGATGAACATTTAATTACTTATAAGAATGACTTATCACAAACACAAATTGATTACTTTATTTGTTGAAAAAAAGATAGAGCGTGTTGTAAAGATTGTAAGGTAATTCCAGGAGAAAGCTTAACCACCTAACATCGACTTTTAGTTATGGATTTATAAATAAAAAAATGGACAAATAAGAAAAGAGTACATCGAGCTATTCAGACTAAATGGTAGAACCTCAAAAGCGAGAAAGAAGATATATTTAAACAGAAAGTCCTTCAAGGAGATGTTTGGAATTATGTTGGTACACCCTATGATATGTAAAACAATATGACTATACATATTAGAAAAGTGGTAAAAGATGTGTTAGGTGTATCTAAGGGAGGTGTACCGATACAAAAATAAGCTTAGTAGTGGAGTGAAGTAGTACAAAATAAAATCAAGGCAAAGAGGGCATGTTACAAATTACATTATGCTAAGAAAGCTAGTGAAACTTTACAAGCTTATAAGAAAGCAAAGAATAAAGCGAAAAAGGCCATGAGTAAAGCAAAAGTTAAAATTTTGAAGGATTTATATAAAAAACTCAACTCAAAAGAGGATGAAAGAGATATTTTTACGATAGCTAGGGATAGAGATAAGAAAACTAAAGATCTTAATTATTTTAGATGCATCAAGGACGAGGATGAAAAAATTCTACTAGCAAATGATGATATAACAAATAGATGAAAAAACTATTTTTATAAGCTTTTTAATGAAAATAAAGATGTTAGTATTAGCTTAGGAGAGTTAGCCAATTAAAAAAAATATATAAACTACAATTTCTACAGACGTATTCAAAAGAATGTAGTCAAAGAGGCTCCTAAACATATGAAGGATGGTAAATCGGTAGGACGAGACAAAATTCCTATAGAAGTTTGGAAAATACTAGGAGAAATAGGAATCACTTGGCTCAAAAGACTATTTAATGAAATATGAAGAAACCAAAAGATGCCCGAGAAATGGAGAGCGAGTACACTTATTCCCATATATTAAAACAAGAGAGATATTCAGAATTGTGCGAATTATCAAGGTATCAAGTTAATGAGCCATACTATGAAATTGTGGGAAAGAATTATCGAATGTAGGTTAAGAAAAGTATCAAGTACAACAGAGAACCAATTTGGATTAATGTCAAGCAGATCTACTATTGAAGCGATTCACCTTTTGAGACGTCTTATGCGACATTTTAGAGCAAAGAAGAAAGACCTTCACATAATATTTATTGATCTACAAAAAGCTTATGATAGGGTACCGAGGGAGGTTCATTGGAGAACTTTGACAAAAAGAGGTATCACATTGACATACATTAACCATATAAGAGACATATATGATGGTGCAAAAACATGTGTGAGGACTCATGAAGGAATGACAAACTTCTTTGAAGTTGATATTGGGTTACATCACGGATCAATTTTAAGTTCATACTTATTTATAATGGTGATTGATGAGTTAACAAAAACATATTCAAGATGAAGTACCTTTGTGTATGTTATTTGCATATGACATTGTGTTAGTGGAGGAGTCTAAGGAAAAAGTTAATAGAAAATTAGAACTATGGAGAGAAACATTAGAAAGCAAAGGCCTCTGACTTAGTAGAACAAAGACAAAATATATGGAGTGTAAGTTTGATCATTTAGTTAAATAAGAGGATATAGAAATTAAAATTGGCACACATTGCATCCCCCAAGAGGAAAGTTTTAAACACGTAGGATCAATTTTACTGAGTGATGGAAGAATTGATGGAGATATTCTGCATAAAATTAATGTTAGTTGATTAAAATGGAGAGGAGCATAAGGTATTCTTTGTGATTACAAGATACCATTAAAGTTAAAAGGTACATATTATAGAGTAGCAATTAGACTTGTCATGTTTTATGGTTCTGAGTGTTGGACAGTTAATCATCAACATGTACAAAAGATGTCTGTGACAAAAATGAAGATGTTGAGATAGATGAGTAGTCATACAAGAAAAGACTGTATACAAAATGAGGTTATTAGAAACAAATTAGGAGTGGCAGCAATAGAGGATAAAATGAGAGAATATCGTTTAAGATGATTTGGACATAGAGAAAGAATATCAAAAGAAGAACCTATAAGAAGATATGAAAAACTAAATTTGGAAAGTATTAAAAGAAGTAGAGGACAACCACAAAAGTGTTGGAAAGAAAAAGTAAAGAATGATATAGCTTATTGTGAGTTAACTGCTAACATGGCACATGATAGGGATTTGTGGAAACAAAGAATCCATGTAGCTAACCCTATCTAGTATAAAAAAAAGCTTAGTTGTTATTGTTGTGTTTTCCCACAATCACCTTGGCAAGAATAAACCTAACCTTAAAACCTTTCTTTACTAAGGTAGGGACTTAGACTAGATTGCGCCATATTGATGACACAATTAATACATCTGTGAGTATAATGGGTTTGCCTTGTACAAAGATTTAAAGGACATAGTACCCAAAACATTTGAGAAAGTGTTGTTTCTCATGTACACCCATGCCACATTTGTATTCTTTTAGATCCATTACTCCTTCCTTGGTCTTTGAGATTTGTCTGGTAGGTTCAGAGTCAATTCACCAATCTCTTATCGGCGGTTCATATAGAGACATTCTGATATTACGCAGATTATGTACTGCTTCTCTGATTGTTCGCGTTGTGGGTTGTTTCCTCCACTTCTCCCGTTGCGGCAAATCCTCTTATAGTGTCCCATCTTTCCACAACTAAAACACTTGACCCGAGAAGCGGTTTCCTCCGTTTTCATAAAAAGTTGACCGCCCTTTTTGTTATTCTTGTCAAACTTTTTGTTTGGTTTATTTTTCTTTTGGTTAGATTTGGAGATAAACTCTATCTCATCTTATACCATTAGCAACATTTCTTTCTTATTTTTGTTCATGTATTCTTGCTCTATTACTAGTTTTAGAGGCAATTGAGAAAGGTTAATTTATGGCCCTAACCTGAGAGCAGTGGTGACCATGTTCCATGACGGGAGAGCACTATTCATAATAGTTGATATTTGCATCCATTCTATGATGACAGACTTTGCCACAATTAGGTCCCTAACCAATACCAACGTGTGGTTTACATGTTGTACTATATTATCTCCTTTTATTTTAAATGAATTGTAATTTTGTAGTAGCAACTATATATGCAGTTTGGCAATTGTATCATATTTGACTGTTATTGAGTCGAACAACTCTTTTACGGTCTCGTATTCATCGAAGACCCTTATCAGGTCATCCTCTATGTATGTCAACATGACAATTCTTGCTATTGTGTCATCTTTTAAAAATATTTTATATATTTTTATTGTTGCTCAGTTGCGTTTGGTGGTAGAATATACACAGTTTTCTTTAAAATGTACTCAACACCTTTAAGTGTTAGAGCAAGTGAGATTCTTCTTTTCCATGTTTGGAAGTTCAGATCATTTAGCTTTTCAGTTTTTACCAATTCCAATACACATATTATTGAGTTCATTTTTATGTGTTTGACAATTATAACACTTAGACGGTCTAAAAAGAAAACAATAAATAAGCAACAAAACACACATAAGAGAAATCTAATTAGAATGATGCAGAATATTGAAAAAAAAGCTGAAAATAACTCATTTCAAACATATAAGCAACCTGGGATAAATTTATAATTTTCCTAGAAAAAATCTGCCTTTAATAATTTCCAAAAAAATATCAGGGTTAAATCTATAATTTTAATTGTTTGTATGCTTTTGTAATTTTTAGAAATGTCCAAGGATAGACCCGTAAAATTACTTTTGGTATTTTTGTAAAATTCATAACTGATGAGGGTTAAATCTGTAATTTTATCCTTCAATCCGAATATGAAATTTTCTAAAAAATATATAGACAAATCTGTCTTTTGATACAATGACAATACTGTAATAACCTGAATTAGGAAGGATAGTAATGTAAAATAAATTGCCCAGTATTGCATAATTTTCACAAACTAGTGGAGGGTAAAACTGACTTTTCACTCAATAAGAGCAACATAGTCTTTTTACCCGAAAATATCTGGATATTTTTGTAATTTTATTCGATGGTAGTTTCGTAATATCTGAAAACCAGCTGGGGCATAACAACTTTTTAGTCCGCAGCTCGAGGCGGTTTCTACAAAATCATTGACGGTTTTTCAAAACTGGGGGCAGTTTCGAAAGATCGCTAGTTTTAGCCCATGGTTTTTTGAAACCGCCAGGCAATTTTTTAGGTCGATTTAAAAGCTTGGATGAGAGAGAGAGAAACGCAGAGTGAGAGAGAGAGAGATGACCGACGTTCCATCTCTGACCTGCGACGGGCTTGGCAATTGGCGTTCCACCTCCTAGCTTGCGACCAACGTTCCGCCTCCTAGCCTTTTGCGTGGCGTTCTGTCTTTTGGCCTGTGACCTTTTGTGGTGGTTGGCATTCCGCCTTTCTAGCCTGCGGCCTGTGCCTGACTTTCTGTCTTTTTGGCCTACGACCGACGTTTCTACCTTTCTGGCTTGCGGTTTTCTCCTGTGGGTGTTTTTTGTCTTTCGCCACCCGCGACCTTTGCAGCAACTGTTCTTCCTCTCTCTTTTTCTTTTTTTTTGTGTTTTGGCCAATCTCTGCCTTGTCTTGACTTAGGTAGGGTTTACCCTCTGCCCTGTCACGACTTAGGCAGAACTCCTAAAGAAAAACAAGAAGCTCTATTTTCTTCCATTTTTTTTGTTTTTTGTTTTTTGTAACACTAATCGCGTACCTGTTTCGCAAGGTCAAGAACGAGGACCTAATACCAGATGTGGTGATTCACTTGCCTGATTCAGGCTTTTATCGACCTTCGGGTTCATTGCTGTCGAGCTTTTTCAAGTATGCTTGCAGCGGAAGATCAATGTACGTGGTTTTCTTCTTGGTTTCGAGGTTTTCACACAGCGGATTTTTCCTGGGAAGGTGTTCAGATGTTTTTCTGTGGCTGTCTATTTCGACTGTATGCGCCGCTCTGTATTCATAGAGCAACGCGTGCTCCTACCCTTCCCGGTTTGTCCCACTGGGCTTTCCTCTTGAAGAGCCCGTTTATCCGGACAGTTATCGTGAAATTCGGTAACAGTCCAGCGGTTATGATATTATTTCCGTTACGACCATCTTTCTTGAGAATGGCCACAACCTTATAGATCTCTCTCTCTCTCTCTTCAGCACTCTCTCCATGAATGGCCAGACCCCTAACTAGCCCTTCTAGACTCCCTTTTGTACACCAAGTGACCAATAAAAGGCTCTCTACAAAAATGGGGCGGGACATGGATCTCATTCTGTTAATGGACTCACTATGCTAAGACCTGGATACACAAAGCGGACCTTAGTGAACCTAACATGATTTGACCCTACTAAGACCCGGATCCAACCCATGCACACACGCATGAGACCCTCAGGTCACCTGTAACCCATACAAGAAACTCACTTCATAAGCTGGACCCGAATCATGTCTTCAACCTTAAACCTTCCCGGTGCCAGTGCCCGTTTCTATCGTGCACGCCAGCAGTCTGTCTACAACACTCCGTGCATTGAAAGTATTTGCTACACACTAGCACAGCCAAGTCAAGATTGAGTATTGTTTCAAGAAAAAACCCCCCAGAATTGAACAGTTAATATCTTACCGGATCGAACCCAGTCTATGATCCACTTGTAGTCTAATAGGGCGCCCACACTACAGTGATTGTCAGCCATGAAGTTTTCTTGTGTGGGTACAGTGATCCTTTTGACCCAGTTTGCGTGGCCCAAGATCCAAATTACAATTCTTGGTGGAGGGAAGAAAGGTCCACAGTGCACCCCTATAAGACTACGTTGGTTGGCAGGCTAGGTGAACTCCATTCATTGCAAGAGGAACCAAGATAGAGCTAGTCCCGAACTAGCTAGGCCCAGGTCATGCCGACAACTTTTAAGGACAAACTGGTGCCAGATCCATATCAAATCCGGATCCAGTTAATTGGACACCAGGGTCACTTGGTTCAATTTTAAATTGGTTAGAAAAGAGAAAAAACTATATCCAATATAAAATCACCAACTTGCTTGTCAAACTTAAAGCCTAAGGTCTCATGAAAATAAGATTTTTCTAGCACTCAGGGCGACTGCTCACCTCCCTAGGGGGCTTGAATCACAAGTTGAAGGTCATGAGTTCCATATCCGAAGCGCTTCAGCCTCTCATAGTGTCACCAAAAAAGAGTCCTTTAAGTCAATTTTTTTTTCATACCTTCAAATAAAATTGAAACATTTTGACCATTGACGATAATCACCCAATTAGCGGGATTACCCCACACACTAGTCGAGAGCGGTGAGCTAACGCCCCGAGTGCAAGATTATGAAATATTTTATAAGGGTGTAATACTCTAAATATTAATGCATTAGATCCCACTAAATATGACCAGTTCGGTTTGCCTTAAGCTGGGAACCATAATTGGAATCGAACCGGGATTAGGTTGATTTTGCTTCCGGTTTAGCTCTTAAACCATTTGGAACTGAAAAAATATTAATTTTTTAAAAATTTGATAAAATATTTAAAAATTATAGAACTGACTGTTGTTGGGTCCTCCCTGGTTCCGGTTCCTGACTGGTTCAAAAACAGCCATGTCTAGGTCCCGTTTCTAAAATTAACAGAGGGAAAAGGTGAGTAAGACGGATGACTTTTCGGGGAGTCCTGATGTCCACTCTGTATGGGAAATCCACCTAGCGTAGCAAGAAAACTTGGTTAAGGAAGGAAGGAGGTCAGCCTATACAAGTCCAGCAGCACATGCAGCTTCCTCATTTAGCTTAAATAGGCTAATGAGCCACCAGCCATGAGCCAAACCCATGTCCAACCTACTCATGGGCGGGGAGGGGCGGCGGTCTCACCCAAAATCCAATGATCCAAAAAAAAAAGTTGATACAAGAAACCTAAATTTATTGAACGATTATATGAACCACCTCACTCGAGTTTCTTCAATTGAATTTTGCTTCGCCCAAAAAGAATTTTTTGGTCCTCTATCACTGAGCCAAGAAAGGAGAATCAAGAACAACATAGTGAATTACAATGTTTAATTGGTTCAAGTGGTTCGAGACTTGTTTTTCTTAAGTAAGATGTCGAGGTAAGGTCTTGTAAATGGAGCAAACCAGCACTAGGAGAGTTTTATTTTATTGAAGATGGATCGTACTCGCACCGGATCAGCCAGAGTTTTCTGAGCTTTGGCACTGTAGTTTGGAAAAAAAAGAAAGAGGAAAAAGGAGAAGATGAAGATGAAGATGAAGATGAACAAAGTGAGTTTTGGAAGCAAGTGTGCTGCTTTATCAAATCGGGTTATCAGTTTCAATTGGTCTTCGTATCCAGACCCGATCAACTAACCGTATTGTTTAGCCCTTCTATTTAAACCGGTTTCCTCATTCCCCGCTTTCCGCCGTCGCACCTACGCCCTCCCACATGGCGGTGCTTCGCTTTCTCGGTTGCTCCTCCGTCACTAACGATCCAAGGTCTCCGGCGAGTACCATGCATTTTCCGGCTAGTTCTCTCAACTCCGACGGCACCTGTGACCTCCTTTCCCCGCAATCCAGCCTCCATTCCGTCCCTTCCATCCATAACCTTTCCCCGGAATACTTCCCAGCAGCCGGACCAAAAGCTTCCGTCGTTTCCTCCGGCCGAGTACCATCAGGGGCTGTTCAATCTCTTGCTCCATTCTCATCTTCCGTCCTTGTTGGCACCTCTTCCGGCGAGCTTCTCCTCTTCCCGAACGCCGGAAACCTGTCGGAATTGGAATCCATATCTTGCACTTCTGATAGAGGAGCGGTGAAGGCAATAGTCGTATCCGCCGGAAAGGTCTTCACGGCACACCAGGACGGCCGGATCCGAGTCTGGGAGGGGAACGAAAGATTGCACCAAGTCGCCACGCTTCCGACAGCCTCGGATCGCGCGTTCCGGTATCTCCTTCCCCGCAACCACGTTCGAGTTCGACGGCACCGGACGAGCCTATGGATCAACCACGTCGACGCCGTGTCGGCCCTCGCCGTTCGCGAAGACCTCATCTATTCCGTCTCGTGGGATCGGACGCTCAAGATCTGGTGCGCATCGAACTTCCGCTGCATCGAATCGGTCCAGGCCCACGACGACGCCATCAACGCCCTCGCCGTATCGAACGACGGCACGGTCTACACCGGGTCGGCCGATACGCGGATCCGGGTCTGGGTGAGGTCAAACGGCCACACGAAGCACTCTCTCGTGGCGAGCCTCGAAAGGCACCGATCAGCGGTCAACGCACTCGCACTGAGCCCAGAGGGTTCGGTCCTCTACTCAGGCGCATGCGATCGGTCCATCTTGGTCTGGGAGAGGCAGGAGAACGGGCAGCACATGGTCGTCGTGGGTGCACTCCGAGGGCACAAGCAGGCGGTGCTCTGCCTGGCGTTCGCGGCTGGGCTCCTGGTCAGCGGTTCGACTGACCAGACGGTCAGGGTCTGGCAGAAGGGTTCGAACAACTCGTACAGCTCGATTGCAGTGCTTGAAGGGCATGAGCGCCCGGTCAAGTCGTTGGCCCTGGTCCCGACGACCGAGACCACTTCTGGGTCAGTCATGGTTTACAGCGCCAGCTTGAACGGTGAGGTCAAGGCCTGGGGGCTTTCAAGGCCCGACGTTTCAAGCTCCAAATTAAGGAATTAATCAAGGTGTTTAAGTACACAAACGAGGAACGGTTAACTAACCAATCAATTAACACAATAACGGCTTTTAGCTCAATGGCAGCTCGCTCCTGGTGGGGAGTTCGACTCCCAAAAAAGAAAGAAGAGAATCGTCGCCTTTAACCTGTCCAGTTTCATTTTCTTAACAGTCCTAACCGCGTCTTGAACACTCAGCTGCCTCACTCAAACGACAAAATTTGATGGCAAGATCTCAGTTCAAGCTGTTGGAATAGGCTCGGCATTCGGTGACAGATGACGGAAATCTTGGCGATTTTTCTATCTAATGGAGGAATCCGGCAGCTCGTAAGAGTTGTTCGGCGGAGTAAAGTTTTTCTTTTATTTTTTGAGGTGAGAGTGCTTTCCTTTCCAGTTATCAGCTTGTGCATGTAATCTGTTTAGTGCCAAAGTTTTTGTATGAGATGTTATCGAATGGTGTAGATACGAGAGTAGATGCTTCGAGAAAAGCCTTTTACATTGGCCTTGTTTTGATGCAGGAAGCAATGGATGTGGGGGTCATATGATGCAAAAGGGTGCATGGATTCTGACGTTCGGTTAACTTCAGAAAAAAGTTGAATAACTAAAGGGGCGTTCATCATCAAGATACTGTTCCTTATTGAAATCATCTTGAAGTTGGTGGTACCGGTGGTTGAGATAACACGCACACGCACAGAGTAGAAGCTATATCATGAGATTGTCGTTCTGCTGCTGCGGGACACAATTAAGGTCCGGATTGTGTTTGCTTTAGCTGAATAGAAATCGTGGTCTTGTGTTTTATAACCAGGAATTTGATGATTCAGAACCT